>JAKLMF010000112.1:0-30014 GCA_022813555.1 Botryosphaeria agaves | reverse complement strand
TCTCACCTCCAGTATCAGCTCGCCTTCCTTACCTCCGAGCTGCGTGAAATCTTCGCTCACGCCCCGCCTATCCCTTCTTCCGACTCGTCGAGTAACGGCGACAGCAACCGCAAGCCGGTTGAGGACGACTGCCCTATCTGCTGCATGGAGTTTGAGCCAGAGAAGGAGGAGATTGTCTACTGCAAGGCGGCTTGCGGCAACAACATCCACAAGGAATGCTTCGAGCGGTGGGCGGCCAGCAAACGTGGCAGCGGCACGGGGATTACTTGTCCGTTCTGCCGTTCGCCGTGGACGGAAGATGAGAACATCGTGAAGAACGTGGCGAAATCTGGACTTGTCAATGCTGATGGTTACCGCAATGTTGCGAGCCAGTTGGGCATCTCAGGCAAGAGAGGTGAGCCTTCTGACATCTTGAGGCGCTGTCGTGAGAATTGACTAATTCACAACAGACTACTCGACTTACCATCCATTCTGGGTGCGCCGTCAAGCTCGTAATGGTGTCGACGTAGGCGATTGGGAGTTCTACAACGATTGACAATATTGTCCCAGCGTCGAATCTCCCCACAAACGGGCAGTTACGCGGCCGAGATCACTTACTCGTCAATCGTGTTCTACGGTCTTCACAGTTTGGACTCTCTCTCATGACTTCGGCGTTTTAGGCGTGCTTGCTGGAAGTCGATAGACCTTACTGGTCATCTGGGCATGGCATTGGGGCTCTTGCTTGCTTGCTTCTTGCTACTAAAAGATACCCCTTTCCTTGTGTTGCTATAAAAAGCTCGCTGGTCATGTTCATCTCACATTCTTCAAGGAGTGATACTATTCTCAAGGTCCGTCATGCTGGTCTAGACTCCTCTCCTGGCATTTAGCGGCTGATTACGACGGGAGCGCCCGCATCGAGCCGGAAGAGCCCCAAGGGCTCCAGGTGCTCAAAATAGAAATCAGAAAGTTGAAGCCCACGTTTAGGCCTCTATGTGGCAATCATGCGAACACGGTGATGCCACAATTAGCGGCGCAGCACATCTGTCCCATTGTTTCAAGATTGTGGATGTGCATGTTGCCACTCTAACGCTAACTCTGAAACGATGTCAGCAAGGCATGCTGATGTTCTGCTGCTGCTTGATATGGCACGCTCCGAGACGCTGGGTCTGGGGTCTGAATTGCGCTCGGCCGATCACGCATCCAACGAGCCTAAATCGCATCATCATGCAAGTCTATCACACATGGATGCTATTTCAGGCGTCCAAGAGCCATGGACACAATGCTCTGACAGCGATCCAGCTTCTGCGACATCGGGGTCGAGAAGGAGCGGAGATAGTCCCAGCGAACCAAGCGGGCGCGCTCCTCTCCTCTACCCTAGCGACGGACCGACGATCTTCACCCTCCGCGGGCGGAGTCGCCACCTCCACACATCAACGCTCGACAGCGAGTGATGTGCAAAAAGGCCCGCGACAACTGAATTTACTCCGCAACGAAAATAAAAATAGTACCCAGCCATGCGTACTCGGCAAAGGACATCCGGACTGCCAATCTGCTCCACGGCATCATTGCGCAAGCCGAGTTGTTGCAAGCTGATTACGAACTCTGTCCATCGCTCTCCGTTACATCCGACTCTTTCCAATACACGAATCTTCCCCTACATCTGATCGTGGCTCAGTAGATTCGTGGCTTGTACGCATTGTAGAGGCTGTACGAAGGAGGCTGACATACGTGGGTTTCTTAAATCCACGAAGGGTTTCTCTCGTGTCGGCTCTGCAATACAACCCTGCACTGTTCTAGAAGAGGTCCACGGATTTGCCCGTTATCGTGCTAGTGCGCATCTGGGCGTTGCAAGCGCAGATCTTGCAGCCATCTGCCCTACCGGCTTCGATCCTGCTAGTCGGCCCAGCACAGCCTCATGCAAGCCTCCTCATGCAGGGCCCGGGGAAAATTTTTGTTGTAACGCTCGTTCTGACAAGACGACAGCCCAACCTGCAACCTCGTTCACCCGGATCGCTTTGCCCGATCAGGCATCTCGACAGGACATCATGCATGTAGGGCTCTTGGATGCTCTCGAGATCTCCGATGCCGTCTTGCATCGAGCAAACTGAGCTGCCGAAATCACCTTTCCATCCCCGCAGCGATGAGATAGCGCGGTGCTATGTTTGGCAAGGACGTCGACAGCACACCGAAACTCCACGGACGAGTCCGTCCCGCGCGGTTCACCAGACGGAGCACAGCTGGCGTCTGCCAGTTCGATTATGCAGTCTGCGGTCGGTGATGCACGCAATCGGATGATAGGGCACACCGAAAATGAACTGAGTTACGCAGAATCCTGAGTAGCATACCACAGCATACAGCCTCAACTTACGACACAAGAGACACCATCTTGGCAGGGACCAGCGTGCCAGCTTGGTATGGCAGAAAGTACGCGTTGCAACAAGCCACAGCACGCCTACCCCGTATGTACGGTTCTGTTGCGATTGGGCAGCGGCGCGTAACACCCTAGCGTTCAGCTCGTGCTCTCTCCCGACTCTGCGTGTAAGCATATTTCAAGTTCGTAGCTTGTCACTCAATCCAGCCATTCAGCTGGCCTGGATAGGCTTCCACCCTCGTCCGGCTGCCGCATGGGTCACGCGCCGGAGATGATGAGCAGATTATGGCGATTCCTCAGGAGTGCTGCGCCCGTCGATGCAGGTGTCTGCCGTTCGGCCTCGATACCCCTTCGAGGACAAGATAGGCTCTGACAGTGGCAGTGTTAAAGCTTGCAGAGGCTCTGAGATATGCATATTTGCTAGCGCGAATCTTGTGCCGCCGTACGAACGATGCTATTGAGCAGCTATATTTGGAGAGATGATCACTGCGCTGATGGGTATGGCAAACATGCTCGGGATCACACAAACCGACGCAAGCGCGAATGGACGTTGGACAGAGTCTGGGGTCAAGGAGCAACGGTTGTGGGTTTTGGCCGTTGCCAGCGCTCTAGAACCTTGTCATCGCTAGAGTTTGGGTGTGTCGATCGGCTTTCAGCCTCGGTTTAGCGCGGGATGGTCACAGCGCTATGACGTGAGTCGCATGCCTTGAACAGTCCTCGCATCGATTGAAAAGTCCGCAGATTTCCGTTCAGTCGATTGAATGCAACCATCGAGTCAATCCACGAGCTTCTGCACGATACCACGCACTGCGACCCCATAGTACTCAGCACGAAAACTGGCTGCGCCTCAATACCTCCGGCGACGTCCGCACTCTGAGTCGCAAGCCACAGTAGAACGCCAAAACGCTTCTGCCGTCTTCTCTCTTTACCAAATCGATTTGTCGGGCGGATCTTCGGTCCGGCGGCGCCCGTTTCTGGGCCTATAATTCGCCACCGTTCCTGACAGTCGTACGTTCTCCACTATGCTAGTCTGCTATCCTCGACGTCAGGATATGCATCACCTTCAACCACATCCCCCCCTCGATCTTCCTTCACCGTCACCATCACGCATCAATTTCTTCGACACTCAGTCTTATTCGGCCTGCACTCCCTCTCCATACGAGCTCAACGAAAAGCTTTTGCGGAATTACTTCGATTCCGCTTCATATTCTCACACGCCGATTGCGCCCTTCTCTGATCAATCCCACCAGTACATGTCGAGCGGCTACGAGTACGACAGCCCGGCAATCAGGATACAGCAGTCGACACCTGTACCTCAGTTGCCTCTGGAGTACCTGCAGCAGCAGATGTCTGTAGCGGACAACGGTGCATTCCAGAACTGGAACAACTACAACTACAACAACTCGCAGATGAGCGCGTCGCCATCGCTGCAAACACCTGCCTTCGAACGAAGGAGACGCTCACACCAGCGCGTGCCTTCAAACTCATCGGCTGCATCGAGCAGTCCGGCGTCTCCGTTCAGCCAGGGCCACGCTCCATCCCTTTCATACACGGCCAGCGCCGAACACTCGCCGTCCGTGTCGTCGACGAGGTTTGAGTCATCGTATAATGCTGACCAAGCATCGCAAAAATTCTCGAACCATCTGCCAACTCCAACGCAAACGCCTACTGCAGACACCTTCCTCTCACATCAGTACCAGAACTACGCCCCACAGAACTTCACCTACGCCAAGGACGCGTCCGCGGCGATGACGCACGCCATGGAGAACCAGTCAGTGGGCGAGGAGGACGTACCGGGATTTTCCCATTCAGGAAGACACTCGGTGTCGAGCTTTGGACGTGAGTCCCCGGCGACACCGCATACCGCGGGTGACGAATATGAATATAAGCAGGCCACCAATGGTGAGAATCTCATGTTCAGAGTTCAGACCTGGATGGACAAATACTTACAGATCGATGACGAATTAGACGTGCGACAGCCTGTACCGCCGAAATTTGAAAGAACAGAGACCGACGTCTGTGCCGACCTGGGTTTCAACCCGTACAGTGCAGCGCAGATACCCGTAACGAGTGCGCCGCCGAAGATCACGACAGACTCGTCTATGTTGTCGCCACACCGCAGTGCAGTGAACGGTGCAGTGAACGCGCAGTTGCTTCGAGCTTACAACGCGCGGTCGCAGTCGCCTCCAAACCGTGCGGTATCACCTTTCCGTCAGGGTTCGCCACTCGCACCAACGAGCCACAGCTTCGACTCTCCACAACCAAGACTGGGCAGAGCTGACCAGACGCGTGAGAGGCAGAAGGCAGAGGCGGATGCGATCGCTCTCCAGCAGCACATCACGCCGCCTCAGGAGGAATCTATCAAGACCATCTCGCCTAAGGAGGCGATGCTAGACTACAACGAGACCGAAGAGGACTCCAAGATGCCACTGTTCCCTGGTAGTGGAAGCGAGTATGAGGCACAGTATGCGAGCGCCAACAACCAATACCCCAGCGCTCCTTCGATCAAATACGAAGCTCCGTCCGAACAAAACTACAGCAACATGGCAACGAGCAATGGCGCTAACTGGACGACTACGCAACCCTCTATCTCGATGGTATACCCTACGGCTACTGCTCCGCAATCCAACTTCAATTTTGCTCCGCCGTCAATCCCAGGAAGCATGCATGGCTTGCCACACGGTTATCGACCAGTGACAAGCACGGCGTCTGCTCCTGAAGAGACGCCTGAGTTCCCAGCGCACCTCACATCGATGGAGTCGAGTGCCAGCGAAGCACCTCCATCGAGCAACAACAGCAACAACAACGACGTCCCTTTGCAGAAGCCTGCGTCCACTACTGCAGACAGCGGTACATACACCTGCACATACCACGGCTGCACTCTCCGCTTCGAGACACCCCAAAAACTGCAGAAGCACAAGCGCGAAGGCCACCGGCAAAGCGCGACGGCGAGCACACCCGGCGTTGGGAGTGGCATGACATCAGCGGCGCTGCTCGCGCGGAACAGCCAAGCCGGCCCGCACAAGTGCGAGCGCATCAACCCGACGACCGGCAAGCCCTGCAACACCATCTTCTCGCGGCCGTACGACCTCACCCGGCACGAGGACACGATCCACAACGTGCGCAAGCAGAAGGTGCGGTGTGCGCTGTGCGTCGAGGAGAAGACGTTCTCGCGTAATGATGCGCTCACCAGGCACATGCGCGTCGTGCACCCGGAGGTCGACTTCCCGGGCAAGCACCGCAGACGTGGTGGGAGCAGTGAATGAGCTGTTCTCGCTTTCTTTGTTCGGTTTCTTTTGTGTCCAGTTGTCTGCGTCATTTGCGATAGATGGATCTTGCATCTTTGCATCGGCGCTCTGATGGCCTACTTACTTTTTCGCCTCGTAGAGGAATTTTGCTGGGCTTGAGCATTGAGCATTGAGCATTGTCCGGCGTCGACAGAGGCTATGGGTTGGTGGCATCACGGTCGCTGGTCGAACCGATCGGCGTTCGTGGGCGGGTTTGTTTATTCTTTCCTACTCTCCTTGAATGTGCCACTTGTGATGTGGTGGGAATGGCGTTTACATGAATTTGTACGAACACGATGAGACGGAAGAAGAATGAGCACAAGAGGGTTCTTGGAAGTCTTGCTTTTTTCCACGGTTCTGTAAGCTTTTCAGGCTTATGTATTGGGCGGCTGTATGGCTTGTAATGGCATGGCATACACAAAGATTGCTTGTAGGAGTCGAGGGAATATAGTGGATAGTACATGTGCACAAGAAGTGGAAAACACGGTACATTTCAGCTTTCACTGGTGTCTGTCTGGTCTTTTCCATACGTGCTTCCGAATTTTCCCGCTGCCCTTTCGTGCGTAACGATTTCTCTTCTGTGTGGATATACTGTGCCATGTTCAGTCTCTTCCCTGCTATTTTGATACCGTATCTGTGCTGTATGGTTATTGTTACAAGTTGATCTGGGGATTATCTGGCGCTTCTGACGACTCATGAAGTGTACTATCAACACCTTTGTACCCGTAACCTGGATTTGTATTTGTGTTTGTACCTGTACCTGTAGATGTAAGGGTGTCCAAGTATACGTGGAGTCTCATACGTGGAGTCTCATACGTGGAGATGTTAGTAATGGGACCTGTGTAGGAGTACATCTAGAGTATATGTATCAATAAGGGCTTCCAACGACATCTTACGCGCACTCAGAGTGCTATCATAAACTTTACAAGCATCGTTATAATCGACGCTACACACCCCTATGGTATACCAGCAAAGGGGTGAAAGTACCGATGTATAATTTCCTTCAAAGTGTATGTTTGCTTTTGAACTTTCGTCCTCTGATTTCTTGCCCAACTTCTTTTCCTTAGTAAGCCGAAAGTGTCTTTCTCTACTTCGCTCCAGTTTCTCCACTTCGCTCGGAGAAAGATCCGTCCAGACCACAGGCCGTGCGGTCCACCTGGTATTGCTGGCTCTCGAGCCTTCATCCACCGCTGTCTGAGCCGTTCACTCCCACTGTCTGAATTGCGCGTTGCGTGAACGGGACCTATTCTAGTGTCCATTCCGACACCCTCTCTCTCCACTGTTCGACTTCGTTCTACTCTCTCTACTTCTTTCCCAAAACCCACACCGCACTGCTTGCATCGTTGCTTCATTTCCCTCCCCTTTCAGGTGTTCATATTGCCATCTTTTTGTTGGCCGCTTCGTGTACGTCTCTTGGGACTCGCCTAGCAGGTCTGAGACAATCGCTGCCCGTCCATCCCATCCTTCAGTAAAAGCTGATTTCGAGTTAACTGCCAGTATAGGAGCTCAGGGCGAGCAATGGACAAGCTACATATAGGGTTTAAACTTAAACGTTCTGATTCCACAACGCTTTTGGCGTAGTGGTGCGGGTAGTATTAGACATTTTATTATGCTTCTGGCAGTTCGATATGCTTTCAGAAGTCTCTTGTCGCTCGGTTTCCTTTCCTCTACAAGTGTTGATTCGCAAGTCACCGCGTTGGAGGCTATATCCCTAGCCTCTCATCTACCGTCGTCAAAACGGTTGAACGCCTGCCCACAAGAGATGTAGGGAGAACAGAGCTCGCAAAGGATAACGGACGAGGCCAACATGCAGCAGGCAGTGTTGACTGAACAAAGAGTGTATGTCTCTTTGCAACTAGAACAACGCTCACGCGAGGAGAAGAGCTCCTTTTCCGAGCCACAGAGTCAAGACTGGGCTTACTACTGGGGTCGACACCTAGCTTTTATGCATCCTCCTTGTCGCAGATGGATAGGAAGCATCTAGCAAAGTCATGTAGTGGGATCCTTTTGGCGTCAGCACACTCTCTTCTGCTGAGATTGTGGAAGTGGAGATATCTAGAAGCGGAAACACGTCGCTCGCGACGTTGGATATAGGAAATGCGAGCAGTGTCCAAGTATCGTGCCGTCCCGAACAACCGAACCAAGTGGGCTGCCAACAATGGCACGTAACCAGTGGAAAGACAACGGCGAGGCTCACACACGATCCACCAGGAGGAGGTGTGCAAGGAAGGAGCAATCTTCATTCCGGCCAAGACGCTCACTTTTTCTCGCTGTGATTAAAACTATACTGGTACCACAACAGAGAACAGCAGACAACTCCCCCCGCGCAGAATCAGAACGCTCAAGTCCATGCACCCACCATCACTCCCCCCCAACCCCAATGCCTCACAGCAGCCCAACCACACCAGCCAACAGGGCGAAAAGACCACCGACCGGCGCCACAATGCCACTCGCCGCACCCGTCGCCGCAGTGGCACTAGCACTCGCCGCACTCGCCGCGCTCGAGCCCGATGCACGAACAGAGGAAGCCGCACTTGCGGCCGAGGAGACGGCGCTCGAGGCCGCTGAGGCCGCGGACGAGGCGCGGGCGCTGGCGCTGGAGGCGGCGGAGCCGGAAGCGGTGGTGGCGCCCGAGGTGGCGGAACCGGAGGCGGTGGAGGAGGCGGAGGCGGCGGTGCCGTAGCTGCGGTTGAGGAGGATGTTAGCGGGGGGTTGATTGGGAGGGTGGGAGGAGGGGGGAGAGGCGCAGGGGGGGGCTTACGCTTTGGCGGCGTTGCAGTAGGAGACTTGTTGCTGGGAGACGCCGAAGCGGTTGGGGTCGCTGGGGCAGTTGTTGTAGCAGCTGTAGTGGGGATGCGTCAGCTTGAGTGTCTCTTGAACGAGAGCAGGGGGGTGATGGTGGAGGAGAATTTGAAGTGGAGAGCGGTGTCGATGAGCTCGATGGGATGCGGATGGGAGGTGCAGCAGGGATGGAGAAGCGGTCTGATGGGCTTCTGCGAGCTCTCTGCCAGCCGACCCGGAGAGGCGACAGCCAGATTGCACCGACTTCCGCTGCACAATCCAGTAGCACCTTCCAAACGAGCTCGTTGTAGCATCCACCGCTTCCACGTTCAAGTGTCTTCCGTGCTGAGGAATGGGCAGGTGGCGAAGGGGAGGACGTACGTCAAGACCTGGGTGTAAGCATTGCAGAGGCAGTCCCAGTCATTTGTGGTGCAAGCGTCGACCTGGATCCTCGTGGTGGAAAGGCACGAGGAGATGATGCTGGTGTAGTGGTCAGTCACTGTACAACACATTGCTAGGAACAGATGATCAACTCACGTTGCGATCTGCTGACCGCAAGCAGCAGTCGAAGCAGGTGCTGAGGCATCGGTGGTAGACTGCGCGGCAGCAAGGCCGGCGGAGGCGAGGACGAATGCAGTGGTGTAACGCATGATGACTAGTATTGCTGTGGTGGATGATGGAATGCCTCTAAGACGATGTTCTTGAAGATGCTTTTGTGACGAAAGCGGTTGAAGTCCGATGAAATTGCAGCCAGCAAAGATTAAATACTAGTAGCAGCAGAGGTCGAAGTCAAAAGCCCAAAGCGAGCGGTGGGCAGTCGCTGCAGATTACGGAATGTAGCAGGTCAGAGGAGTAGAGAAAAACACACAAAGCAACGGGCTGTTGTTAGGTCGAGATCGGAAGAAGGGCAGGTGCGAACGAAGGGGGTACATATGTAAATAAGAAGCTTCATCGTCGGGGCGCCTTCTCATCTCGTGTTCCTCTGCTCTGGCCACAGACTGGCCACCACCTGCATCCCCGCGGGCTGGACTCGTGCTGATTTGCATCTCGTCGAAGCCGTTTTCAGTATAGCTGACGGCATTGTGGGGAGATGTGCTGCCAGTTGTGGCTGTTGTGCCCCGAGGTGTTTGATGTTCGATGCACGCTGGCCCTCTCTCTCCATTCCTCTCTCGGCCACAAGCAGTAGCTAGTTAGACTGGCTTCCCAATTTTAGACGGCCGCACCTCCATCATGTCGTAAAGGACGCGTTTACGGTGCATCGACGACGCTGGACGCTGGACGCTGACAAGCTGGGAGGCGTTCAATGGCTGAAATAGTGGTCGATGAAGAGTTGGGGTAGCTAATGGCGTCGGATATCTGCATGCGGAGCTGCATACAATCTTCACATGCTGCCATCTCATTCGCTGAGCAGGGGGGAGGCTTGTTTATGGCGCTCATCACTTCGCTCCCCACGAACCCTTTTTGCTTGGCTTGTGCTGCAAGCTCTCCCAGATCAGTGCATGTGGGATGGCGTGGACGGCACCCTGGAAACAATAGTCGGCTGGTCGTCCGAGGAGGCTTTCTGCATGTCCTCCACAGCATGAACTCACAACCAGGATACAAAGTGAACGCTCTCTATGATAGCACTGTGCAAACTCCTTTGATCCACAATATCCCTAGGACCCCTCCGCAACGCACGCCCGACGCCAGCGGAATGCGCCGCGCACTTATGTACGCCCGTTCATCCAACCCTCTGAAAAGAATCCCGCCTGAGGACCATCGAAGGACTCCACGCGTGTCTCTTCCCCGCCCCTTGCACGACTCCCGCCCTGCGAGCAACTAGGTATGTTCAAGGTAACAGCCCGCCGCACAGCAATCCTCCCACACGCCACGTGAATACCAACATCCACCGACAACAACCTACTCCTGCCCGAAGCCGACCGTCTCCTCCACCGCAATCGTCAGCTTCTGCGTCAGCGTCTCGGACGACTTGTACGGCGGCAAATCCAGGCGGTTGAAGCTGTAAGAACATCGTCAGCCAACAACTCTCACCCCAAACCCCAGCAGAAAGAAAGAACGTACCAAGTATGCGACTTAGGCAACTGCGTCGGCTCGCCCGCCTTCTCGATCGTGAACCGCCTCGGCCCATCGCTGCCCTGCAAGTCCTTGAACCCGTTCACCGGTATCCGCGACGTGCCCGTCGTGAACTGCAGCAGCCGGGACTTCTGCTCGGCATCCCAGGTTCGAACGCACTAGCCATCTGTCAGCCTCTCCTCTGCACAAACAAACCCTCCCGTCTCGTGTGCACCATCGCCTGCACATCCTTCTTCTTCTCTAACATACCTTCCAGAAATGCTGGATGACCTCGTCGCCCTCCGTGTAGCCTCGGTAATCCGTGTGCTTCTTCCAGTCGTCGACGTCGATGTCCGCGATGCCGCCGATCAGCAGCTCGAGCTCGCGCTCGTCGAAGACGTTGACGAGGTCGGGCGGGATGAGCTCGTTGAAGCCGGCGATGAAGGCGTTGAACTGCTCCTCCACACGCTTTTGGATGCGCCATTCGGTTATCAGTCTGAGAAAAGAAAGGTCAGTTGTGTAATCTTGCACTAAGATGGTATGGCGGAAGGTGGACGCACTCGACGTATTCCCTCTTGTTCTCGTTCGTGACCTCGATCTCACTGCCACCTGGCTTCAGGTCGATGGATATCGTTTCGCCGAAGCGGTCGTCGTCGGTGGAGAAGGTGAGGTCGAGACCCAAGCCGTTGATGTCGTTATCCCTGAAACCACCACGTTAGCCGGAATATTCAGTCAGGTAAGCGTAGGGCAGACTCACAACATCCACGTGAGATTCCGATGGAAATCCGCATCCACACCCTCCATATCCTGCAGCACGACTCTCTTCCTGAGTATCATCTTGTAAAAGGCGCCTATGAAGAACGCATCTAGGAACCGCCTGTGGAAGATGGCCAGGCCCACCACCCGGCCAATGAACTTGAAGTAGTTCAAATGCTCGGGGTTGATGCCCGAGTGCGGGTTGATCTGGAGGGTGTAGTTGTCATGTGCGGAGTACTCGAACAGGCAGTAGAAGGGATTGAACATTTCGTGGGAGAGGAGGAAGAAGAACTCTCTGCGAAACGTTAGCATATCGGGCAAGTGGCACGGTAGGTGAGAGAAGAGCATACCTGGAAAGACCACCATAATCCAACCCATCCTCACCATCAAACTTGACCATGAGCCGTTTCTTCAGATCGTTCGCGCTCTGCCGCATAATCTCATGGTACGAATCCTCAAAGATATGCGTTCTCCGAACCTTGACATGGCACTGACCAGACAGAATCCGCAGCGCAGGCTGTGACCGGAAGTAGATGAGCTTCCTTCTAAAGTCACGCTTGTACTGAGGCACGTTCTGGTCAAGGGACGAGGGTAACCGCGGGTCATCCCAGGTTGTAGTCTTCGTGTTGTGATCCACAAAGTATACTCGAGCGGTATTGGTAAGTCGCATTTCCCATCCGCTGGGCAACGGACCAAGCTGGGACACCGGCTGCTGCTGGATGGAGCTTTGGTTGGCGTTGTTTCCATACATACGGATGTACTGTTGTCGCCTTGGATCAACCCATGTCGTCGTTCTCGTATTATGATCCACAAAGTAAGCACGACCTTCAGGCGTGTGTCGTTGCTCCCACCCGGACGGTAGCTCCCCGGTTCCTGCAGTGGTAGCACCGGTAGCCATCATAGAAACAGCATTCGAGCTGGTCGGGGTTGCTGCTGTTTGACGCTCAGAGAGGGTAGGGGAGTTGGCACCCGTCCGCTCTTCTGGCAACATGCGGGCCTGATGCCTCGTGCGCTCCTGTTGCGTCTGGGCTTCCATGGCCGTGCGTTGCTCGGTAGCGTTGAACCCTGCCGTCGGTCGTACCCAGGTGGTCTGCCGAGAATTGTGATCCACGTAGTAAGTCCGTCCCAGATGATCTTCGCGACGCTCCCAACCTCCAGGAAGCCGCCCCTGAGCATCTTCAAATGCACTGTATCCAGTGTTTCTATTCGGACCTCCATTTTGAATAGTGGTCGTGGTGTTGCTGGAAGCTGCGCCTGCACCGGCTTGAGAGGGACGATGAGGTAGAGTAGTGATCGATCCGGGCCGGCTGGCATTGCCAGGATATACATTAGGGTTTAAAGATTGATTAGACTGCGCAGTTACAGGTGTGGAAGGGGCTTGAGAGCTGGCTCCATTGGTGGATGGGGCGGTAGAGATGGATGGCCCAGCTCCCTGAGCGCCTTGTCCAGGTTGATTCATAGGTGTTGCGAGGTTCGTCGATATATTGAAGATGAGCTTGCCGTGTACAACCATGTTATCGTTGGACTTTTTGAGGTCCCGTGTAAGCATTTCTAGTGCGGATTTAGTATCAGCGCCATTCACCCAAACCCATTGTGGACGTACCGTCACCGCCCGCATCGAGGTCTATCACGTTCCCTATCCTGACATTCACGACGCCGAGAAAGCCCTGGTCTTTCTTCTTGAACTTCTTCTGATCGAATATCTGAATGGCCAATACGCTCTCTTCCGTGACTTTCCTGTCCACATTATCAGTGTCCGCCTTCCGTCATGCAGGTGGAGGGTATTGTACAAGTCGAAGCTCTCATTCCAATACGGATTCAGCGTCTTCTTGATAACGCTCGTCGTCTTCGTCTGCTCGCCATTGACCGTCGCAACGGCGAATGGATCCGGGAACCCTGTCATATGTGTGAGTGCGGCGTGCGGTATCGGTGGATATGGGCAGCTTACTGAAGACATCACGCTTGTAGAGTCCATCAGCGGCGATGACTTGTAGAATGTTAGTATATCTCAACCGCCTCCCGGAGGTGGTTCCACGTACTGGTGAGCCTCAGATTTGGCTGTGACGAAGCCGACATGACGTGGTACCGAGCGGTGTCAACCGGACGAGTGTTGTTTACAGTCGATTCAGGTCGCAGACCCCGAGCGCTGTACAGGGCCGGTCTGAGGCTGCGCGTGCTTCACACAGGCAAATGCGGGCGCCTAGGAATGGGGCGTATGCGGTAGGTAGGAGGCTGTGCAAGAGCCTTAGGGTGTACGTATCGCCGCACTAAAGCCTCAACATGGAAATGGCGACTGGGGCCTCAGTATTTACTCTGAGGGCGGAAGTCTATATGCGATACTGTACAGGGCCCGCTGGGATCGTGGGATCGAGGATGAGAGGGTGTTCTGGAGATTGTCGACTTTGGCAGTCCCTTGCCCCGCGTCTCTTCTGACTGCGTTTCGATCCTGCCGCAGCGCTCAACTCCTCGTACAGGGCGATCGCACACGCGTGCGCCGAAACAGGCAATGCTTGGACCAGTGCTTTTGGGATGCGACGAAGAGATGATCTATTCGAGTAGAGTTGCAGATGCTGTGATGTCTACTCAGCTTGCCGAAACACTCCCAATAGTTTTCCTGTGCCTTCCGCAGTAGCCGCTTCTGATGATGTAACTCGCTATCCTGCCTTGATACCTAATGCGCCATCTGTATCGATGAATTGAACTATATTTCCAAACATACAGACATGAAGCAATCATATGTCATGCGGGATAGAGACGAGACAATATTAAATATGCTAAGATATACCAAATCCTAGATTGACCGCCCATCCACATCATGCAACCGTACGCCACGCTAACCACCGATACATCCATACATATATACAGTAGGAAGTGATCCTACGGCATCGCAATAGGCTTCATGCCGAAGAAACGCCTCAAGCTAAGATATTGCTCGTATACAGTCAACTTGAGCTCGATTTTGGCGTAGTAGGCCCACGCCCTGAAGAAGGTGAGCAGGTTCCTCGGATTCAGCATGCTCCCTCGGACCAGCTCCATCTGCTCCTCAAAAATGGCGCGAGAGGCGTATCGGGCGAGGATCAGGAACGTACGGAGAGGCCCTTGTCGTGTCTGTAACGAGTCGTCAAGTGAGCGAGCTATGTGAAATCGTCAGCCTGGATGTCCTCTCACCATCGTGGATGTCTTCTAGCCTCGCTCGACAACCACATTCACACAATAGAATGGGTGTGACTTACTCAAATCATTCGTCTTCAGAATCAGCAACATAACCCTCGGCACCCGCGCCAGCAACTGCACCAGCTCCGCCAACAGCCCGTCCCCCAACGCATCGCTAATCGCCTCCTTCTCCTCCGTGCTCCGCGCCATCGCCACATTCTTCTGCACAACGCGATAATCCCGTCCCGTAATCGCGCTCGCAAACAGCGGGAAGTGCTCCTCATCAATGCCCGCCACCTCATACGCGTACCGCCGCATCCTGGGCTCGTCCGCGTCCAGCACCGCCAGCCAGAGCTTGGCGTACGAGCGGCGCAGCTGCAGCGGGATGTCGCGGTACAGGCCGTGGTCGTAGAGAATGATGTCGAAGTTGGCCTTGCCGCGGCGGGTGGGGTTGTGCCGGATGGCGATGTTGCCGCCGTGCGGGTCGCAGTGCAGCGGCGCGTTGCGGCCGAAGATCATCTCGTTGAAGATGCGCGCCAGCGCGGCCGACACCTCATCGCGGTCGATGCCGTGAGAGTCGAGGTAGGCGAGGTCGTCCGGGCGGTGGCCCGTCTGGTATTCCATCACCAGGATGCGCCGCTTGCTCCAGATGACGCGCGGGATGATGAGGGGCGTGTTTTTGATGTGGGAGAAGTATTCGCGGACCCGGATCGCGTTGCGGCCTTCTTGGGCGAAGTCGAGTTCTTCGGGGAGGGAGATTCCGAGTTCTTCGGCTAGCCAGGTGAGGTCGTATTCGGGGAAGAAGCGTTTCAGGGTTGCGAAGGTGAAGCGGGTGAGTGCCAGGTCAAGGGGTGCCCATTCGTCCAGTTCTGGGTGCTGTATCTTGACCGCTACATGCTCTCCTGTGTCTTTGAGCGTTGCCCTGTGTACTTGCGCCAGCGACGCCGCACCGACAGGTAGCTGCTCGAACTCTGAGAAGAAGTCGGAGATGGACTGGCCAGTGTCCTTCTGCACCATCTCTTCTATCGACTCGTATGACGACACCGGACATTTGTCCTGTAGAGGAATGAACGTGTCGCACCATTCATTCGGGAGGAGGTAGTTCAGACTGCTCAAATGCTGGCCGAGCTTGATGAATATAGACCCGTTCTTCTCCAAGGTGACCAGTGTGCGTTCCGCGCAGCGCTTGTGGCAGGCTTTGAGCAGCGCCTCGAAGTCTGCTGGATGGTCATTCTCGTGCTTCAGCGTAGTCCGGTAGCTACAGAATTAGACGTCTTAGCCTCGTGCCGTCGTAGTTTGCAGTGGACTCACTCATTAATGCAGACAGCCAACGTACTGACTATGCGGCCTGTCCGCTGTACCGCTGTCGCCGCATGTTTCGCATTGTCGTTGAGCGCCACCGCTCCAGCTAGCACTGTCCCTCCAGTCGCCGCGAGAAGCACTCTTCTCCTTCTCTTAGATCGCGGCGGTTTCTGTCTGCTAGCCTTCGTGGCATAGCTAAGAATCCGTGAGGAAGCAGGCTTGCGCTGCTGTTGCTGCAGGCAAGATCTGCACGTCCAGGGTGCGGTTTGCCGCAGGACCTGGGGAATACATTTTACGCCGAACATCTCCTATCCATATGGCACGCTATGCGACTCTCCTGCGAGAAGAAACGACCGAATATATGCACTGGGCGTAGTGGTTGGGGCTGTTGGACTGTTGGCAGTTCGCGATGGGTGGTTCGACATGACTTTTTCTGTTTAGCGCGTCACCATCGGATCAGCCATCACGGTGAAACCCTCACTAGAAGTCTTGTAGGGCTGTCCTCCGCTATGTACGAACATTCACCTTGGCATGTTACGTTCTTGTATGGGTGAGGCACAAAAGTAGTGTATGTTAAACGCTATCTGTCCGTCTAGTAGGCCGTACAAAGCCGTTCCAACTATGTCATTCCATGACCAAATCCATCCAGAAATTTCACCGCGCCCCCAGTATCCAACTGAAATAGCATGACATGGTATCCCGAAACAGGCGCCAGAGAAGCAAGTAAAAGGAGTGCAAGATCATACAACGAAGCTCAACTGTACGAACCCCCAGTACAGAACAGACCAAAAGCATTTGTTAGGGTATTGGTGAGGAAAAGAGGAAATGATCTCCACCATCAATCGTCCTGGTCACAACTCTTCAGAGATTCTCTCCCCTCAGCATCACCTTCTCGTCAAGGCTCGTAGTCGCTCGCCCAACCCATCGACTGCATCCCCGGCGACGATCCGAAATCACCTTCCTCATCTTCATACCCACTCCCCGCATCAAAGCTGCTCCTGCCGCTAAGATCGCCTTCCATCTCCTCCGGCGGCCCAGGAGGCAGCTCATGCCACCTGATACCCGCGAGGTCCGGATACTGTGTAAACAGCGCAGCCGGTAACCGATACGGCTGCGGGCCCGGCATAGCCATGCCCATCGGATCCATACCCGGCGCGTTCTGGAAACCGCCGAAGCCCTGCGGCGGCTGCTGCATCGACATCTGCTGCCCCATGTCCATCGCGGCGCCGTTGTCCATGGGCTGGTCGGACATCGGGTCCCAGCCCTTCTCGGCCGCTTCCTCTTCGAGCAGCGGCCGGATGCAGATGCGGCCCGCTTCGCTGCGGAAGTGTCGTCCAAGCGCGTCTGCACGGGCGAAGCGCCGGCCACAGCCCCATTTGCGGCCGTCCTTTAGTTCGCCACGGCAGACGAACTTCTTCTCGCCGGTGTGGAGGCCTTCGTGGCGCTTGCGGTCGTGCTGCCTGGCGAACGCCTTGCCGCAGACGCTGCACACGAACGGCCGCTCGTCCGTGTGAGTGCGCAGGTGAGAGCGCAGGTTGTAGGCGCGGGTGAAGCGCTTCGGGCAGAGAGTGCACTGGAAGGTGGCTGGATGCTTCTGCGTCCGCTTCGGCGCCCCCGGGGGGGCGGTGTCGGAGGCGTTGGAAGACGGTCGGGATGGGTCGGCCAGGTCTAGGATGTAGTCTCGGTTTGGCACGCTGGAGGTGGATTGGCGACGCGCAATCCTTCCAGATGGCGATGGAGAGCGAGAGGCGCTCCTAGCAGCATGATTTGGAGAGAGACCAGCGCCATGCTCAAAGCTGGCGGGTGTTGAAGAGCGCGAGTTCGGTCCTCCGATTGCGGAATCGGAGTTTGCGCGGCGGTTGCGTGTACGACCTGCGAAGTATTAGTATGTCGACCAAACATATGTAGCACCGCGACTTACTCCTGTCAAGCGGCGGGCTAAGGGCATCGACCTCCCTCTCAGGCTTCGGCGGCTCAAAACTCGCTTGTCGTGAAGGTGGAGCATATTGGATATTGATTTCTGGCGGTGACATCTGGTCTGCTTGACCCATCTCGACAGAGTCGCTGTGCTGTAGCAAGGGAAAAGCTTCACGGCCTTGGCCAGGGAACATGTCTGCACTTGTTGAACCGTTGAAGCCGTTGTTCATACTAGGCGTCAAACCAAAGGCTTCTGGTCCCGCGAAGGAAGGCATGGGTTGCTGTTGAGGTAGCAAGTTCGGGGAGATATGAGGGCTGTGGGCCGGACTGATGTGTGGTTGCACGCCATTCTCTGAGAGATTGAATTGATCAAAATTCATGCCAGAGAACATAGGAGGGTCCTGTTGGGCGGCGAGCAATGGTGACGGTTGCTCGGGGTCAAGCGTATCGCTGTGATTCAAATACGGTGATGGGTGTGATGAGACATCTGAGTATTCCGACGGCGCCCTTCGATGCCCTTGGAAGTTTGTGCCCCAATCCACGCTCTGCCTCTGTGGGAATGCTGCGCTTGAAGGATCTAAAGAAGTGTGCCTTGAATGATTGGGAGTCCAGTTCGTTTGCGGTAGAGCTGGCGAGGTATGTGGACTAGGGCTAGCGTGACGATGCATGCCGGGTTGGAGTAGATGAGGAGGTGTCGGAGATTGGGGATGTGTTGCAGCCATCTGCGCCGATAGATCTGATGGGTTTACCGATTGGTCCTGGAGCGGTTGAGAGGGGAACGGATTGGGATCTAGATTTGGATTGTATAGATAAGATGGATTGATAGACTCCTCCTGGCTAGTATTTCCTACACCAAAGAGCTGGTCATCAAATTGACCGTTGCTGCCAGAAATGCTACTAGAGTCGAAGAGGTTCGGCGAGAACAGGTTGGCTTGCTGCCCCAAGTGAAGGCCTGGCGAGTTTTGCTGATCAATGCCCCGTGTCTGTGCCTGGAGGAAGGTGTGATGTGCTACGTTTGATTGCTGCTGGTTGTTGAAGAGGTACTGCGATGACAGATCGAACGGTGCTTGGGTAGTGGGAGGTAGTTGGCCGTTTAGAGCAGTGAATGCGTTCGGGTCGCTGGCAAGGGTCTGGTCCAAACCAACATTGGGGACGTTCGTTCGATATATACTATGAGGTGAAGGGGAAGGCGTATGCCTTATATGATTCTGCCGCCCAGTGGACGGAGATCTGCCCCGCTGCTGTCCGTTCATGTTGTCTCCGCTGTGTATTTCTTTTCTTAGAGTATGCGATCAGGCGCTCGGGCCAGGATATAATGGATAAGCACGAGTGTATGCGACTGGTGCGCAATCACTCGAGTGCGTGCCGCCAACGATGAGGTAATGTCGAGCCGAGTATTGCTTGGGTGAGGTTGCGGTGGAGGAAGCTTTGGATGCTGCTCAGCCCGGAGGCGCAGCAATGCTGGGCGCGTTGCCGGCACAAGTTGCAGCTGGGGCCTTCGCGCAAATGTTGGTGCTCCAACGGCAGCAGAGATGACCAGCTCCGGAAATAGAGTCGGGAGCGCTTGTTCGCGTGGAGGTGATGTGCGCAGCCTGCGGCGCGCTGTTTCACGTTTGCGAGTGCAGCTGAGCCCGAAACCGCCAAGAAGAGTTGCTTGTAGGTGAACGGCGGTAGGACTGTCGCAATAACGCAATAAGAACAGGCTGGAGGAGTGCGAGTGCGAGTGCGAGCGACTAAGAGCGCGCGCTTGTGAGGCAGCAAAGGAGAAGGATTGGGACTTGCGGCGGTCAAGTAGTGGTGAGAGCTGGGTGAATGGGCGGATGACAAGCTGTCGCCTGGGGGCGCGATCAGCGAAGCGCTTCGAGAGGTGATTGACGGGCAGCCAAAACCGAGCGTCTAGCGCATATCTGAAACACTGCACAATAGAACGGCGTTCGTGCAACTAGAGTGGAGCTGAGGAGGATTCTGCTTCTAAGCCTTGTGGCTGTGAAGGGGACAGTCTTGATTAATACGTGTGCCTGGCTGTTGGTTGACAAGTCTGATGCCTGCCTGACCGTCAAGCAGTGAAGTGGTGCCTTGTGGGGCCAAGCCGATCACCCGCCGAGCGCCCTTGGTGAATGCGTTTCTACGACACTGCGGCTCACATATCATTCATGTCACGCCACTCGAAAGAGAAGATGCATGCCGATTGAGCTCAATGTATCTTGCAAAGGAGGATGCACTGCCCCAAAATGATGGTATTGATGCATTGTTCCATTGAAGCTCTGGTGATGAGATGTCCGGTGCTCGAAGGATTTTGCACTGCCACGACGCAGCCTTGCTCACGCAGATCCCTGCATTTTCATACCGGCCGTCATGACGAACATTGCGGGTCAAGAGAAGCAACAATACATTCAAGCACGTCTAAGCATGCCGTCGGCGGGTATGCCAGGCACACTCCAGGTTCCTGGCAGCCAGTCGCTCTGCTCGGAACCAGCCCACCTCCCGTCTACTCCAACAAAGAAAGGAGTCTAAGACGGGCACGCTTCTAGGTCATCATCCAAACCGCATACCCTTGCTGGGATCCCATCTTGCGTCCTGTGCCTGAGCCGGCTTCGAGTTCGTCTGTGGTGTCGTCACTCCGGCGAATTTTATGCCCATCTCTGGCGTCCACATGCCAGGAGCAGGTCCCGCCGCAGCTCTGGTAGGCTGTGGTGCGGTCAGAGGCTCCCCAGCCGGAGCCCTACTGCTGTATGGCGGGTTGTGCGTCTCTTGTTGTCGCTGGTGGTGGAGTGAATTTGCTTGCTGGAGATTCAACTGCGACATTGACATTGTGATATCGCTGTGTCCTGTCAGTAATAGAACAGTACGATTTCAAAGCACAGATACAACACTTACGACTCCATCTGCGATGCTTCTTGGCGGCGCTGATACGCGAAGTTACGGCAGTCGTCTCTGAACCTCCCCACAATCTTCGCAAGATCGTTGTAGAACTTTCTCCCAACATCCAGATTCGAGACAATCTCCTTGTACTTCAGATACGCGTTTTCTAAGCTTTGTAATGCCTGCTCACGCTGCTTTGTAGATGTGTCGCCCTTCCGCGCATTGACGAACGCAGTGTTGGCTTCTTTGATCCTAGCCTCAACTTCCTGTTGCTCGTTCTCTTCTTCTGCGACCATTGCCTTGTCTGCGTCGTACTTGTGCAGCCGCCTCTCGAACAAGTCCTCAAACTGTACAGCCTCGATCTTCTGCATCGGATACTCCCGCTCTAGGCGAGCTGCTTCGCGCAGCAGTTCCGGATCTGTAACTGTCAGCCTCGAGTTCTGTTAGTGTTGCGCCAGGTCTTACTAATGTCGTCCTGCTTAGCCTTCATGCGCAACGCTTCGATCTTCCGCTTCCTTCTACTTTCGAGCCGGTTGACGTCGCCCAGGCAGCTCCGCAACCGGGCCGCTTCCCTCTCCACCGTGGCTGTCATGGCGGCCCGTCGGCTACTCGGTACGAATTGCTCGAGATCTCGGTCCGTGCCGCTGAGCAGTCGAATGAGGCTCTCGTTTTCCTTTAGCTTGGTTTGCACAAGTTTGTCGCTGCTACCGGCAGATTTAAGGTATCCGTCGATCTCGTTTATCTGTGTATAGAGCTTTGGTGCGGCCTCTTCAGGGGTCGGTCTTTGCCATCGCTCTGTTCCGTATCTTCTCCTAGCACGCTCGTCTTCGGCAGCTTCAGCGCGTAGGGTCTCGACGCTCTCTTGATATATGGATCGGTCGTTCTCTTTGAGCTTCTCCGTCTCGTCGATGGTGCGGTATAGCCGATTAATACCATCTTGCTGCCGAACTTCTTCAGCGTGAGATATCAGACTCGGCGGTAGACCGAGAGGCTTCTCAATGGCTTGCAGAGACCCAGGCAGATTGAGCGACCGAAGTAGTCTGTTCGTCGACGTGAGCGTCCCGTGAATTATCAGATGCAGCTTGCAACAGGCTCAACTTACTCATGGACTCTGTTCGATAGACCTTCAAGTTCATCAATGATGGTGTTGTTGACGAGCCTGTCTCTGCGGTCTGCGTATATGCTCGCTGCAACGTGCACAGAGTAGGGAACTAGCTTTGAAAACAATGGGCGACCGAGCTCCCCGTGATCGCCGAGCATCGAAAGCGGATCAGATACCTCTTTCGGAGTCTTGGCTGCCACCATGGTCGCTCGGTCTAGCGTCTTCAACTCTGACTTTGGTGGGACCGGTACTGCGCAAAGAGTCAATGTCAGTCCTGGCTTGTCGCTAGTCATCCCTCACGGGAAAGCGGACCTGCGCATACTCAGGTAGATCAGATCATTGTCCTTTTCCGCTCTCTTCAGATCCTCTTGTACCCGGCTCTTGAGCCCATTGAGATCATTCAGCACCGCCTTGTTGATATACCGCGCTTCTTTGAGTGCTTCGTTCACACATGTCATGCTATCCTGCAACCGTGCCACCTCTTCGCCATACTTCCTCTTCTCCAGACAGTCGCAAGCAGCCCTATACTGTGCAGCACCGGCAAAATGGTGATGCTTGGCGTTCATGTGGTGAATCCATTCGCTGCTGATCGAGTCTGACTTGATCCCGAAGTCTCCTGCTTCCAAGTAAAGGTCGGAGACCTTGGCTGCCAACTTCGCGATTGAGGCGTCTTTGAGCCCGTCTTTCACAGCTTTCTGCCAGAAGCATTCCTGTGCTTGGGCTAGCATCAGATGCTCTATGCTTTCCAGTGTCATTATGTCCATGTCTTCCGGCGGATTTGATCGCATGTCTGGAATGATGTCCGTTTTCAAATGGGAAATTACACCTGCTGAGAGACAGAAGTGGTTGCAAGCAGCCTTGAGACCGTCGGATGTGCTTCGGTTGGAAGATGTCGCTAGCTGACAGTACATGGCAGCCAGGTTGTACAGCACATTAGCCAACTCAAACCGTAGGTTGTTCTGGGATACTGGCGTTCGATCAGTCTGTGCTTGGGCTAGTGATAGAAACAGATTATACGCACTTGGCCGCGACGTGTTGTATCCTAGGGCTGGGTACCAAGTAAAATCGACACCTATCTACCCAGTCAAACATCGTCAGCCATGCACAGTCCGTATAGACACGCAGCCATTACTGTAGACGTACATCTATCGGGAATTTCCCCACTAGCCACACCAGCTGCGCGGCATATGCCTGTATTTTTCTGACACCACTCGCGTGAGGTTCGAGGGCCGTCACGGCGGTCGTCCGAAGCTGATCGATGGCCTCGAGATCCCGGGCGAATATATCCGGATGCTGGTCATATTTGGTAGATATGTACTGCTTAATGGCCTCGCCGAGAGATATGGTATGTGTGCGACGGAACGGGAGGGTGAGGATGTTACTTAACGCATTAGACTCTCCTGCACTCGAAGTGATTCTTGGGGTACTTACGACATGATTATCCACGTCTACAGCTCAGTTCTGAGCACTCTCGATGTTTACGATGCCAAAAATCCAGGATATGCGGGGTGATGAAATAGCACGAGAAGCCTCACGCAAGCCACAGCCAAGCCACAATCCACGGACAAGGGCCGAGATCCACCAGGAAGGCCGACGTCTGGTTAGTCGCACAGCTAGACTGCAGTAATCCTCATACAAGTTCAAAAATAGAATACGAGATAGGCGGAATAGCTCTAGATACACGTGGGACAGCCTAGTTGACTGTGGATTTATAACACGCGCCTCCCATTCTCAGCATGAGGAGGGCCGAAGCAACATTCACCAAGCACGCAATCCCTTGAAAGACACACAAAACTCTCCACCACGAGGACTTGTACCTAGCCAAGACAGTCCACCTTCATTAGGTCGCCACCTTCGTTCGTATCAAATATCAGCATCAGTTCCACTTCGCTTGTACAACACCCAGAGCACCCGCTACCCTTCTCAACCAGCACAATGGCAGCGCACACCTACAAATACAACGTAACCATGACCTGCGGCGGTTGCTCCGGCGCGATCGAGCGCGTGCTGAAGAGATTAGATGGTAAGCAGCATACCCAGCAACGCGCTTCACCCCCCACCGATGCTGACCTATTCGCGCCAGGCGTGAACAAATACGAGGTCGACCTCAAAGCGCAGACCGCCGTCGTCGAAACCGACGCCCTCGACTTTGATACCGTCACCAAGACGATCGCGAAGACGGGCAAGAAGATCAACTCTGCTGAGGCGGATGGCGAGCCGAGGGATATCTCGGTGTAGAGTGCGAAGGTTGTGAGAACATGGTCGGAGTTTGGGGGTGGCATTGTTATGGGGATAGGGAGATCGCGCGTTTTTGCAATCAGTGGAACCTTGAAAGGAGATGATAACACGCATTGGTGGTTCGTTCGTCTTGTGGCATTTTAGACGCGCAGCTCTCTGATCGAGTAGTCACAAAGTAAAGTTCTTTTCACTGTGTCTTCATCCGAACTCGTACTCTGGTCGTGTTCATTCAAATCATGGTAACGGTGCGCGTGTTCACGCGATCTGTCCAGTTCACCCAGTGGCGGCATCGATGTGCCTTCTCTTTCAGCATTTTAACAAAGTCGACACCCTTCCATTCGTCCAAACGACTCATGTTTCACACATGTATCAGGAGTAAACCAGACGGTCGTCCCAGACCGAAACGCCTGATACGTGGTATTTGCCTGGAAATGTATGAAACGACGCAGTACACAACGGTCAGGGCCGACAGTGTGGACTCGAGACAACAACAGTACGAGGGTATTGTTACATTGCGGCCTTCGCAAAATCGGCGACTGATGGAAATTGGGCTTGATAACACGCATGAGAGGTTGCGATGGTGAGCTAGCAAGTTCATCATGACTTTCTTCATTTCTCAACCTCGAACAGCAAGGAGAGAGGCGTGGTCCCAAAGGCCGAGCAACTTATTACAATCTGTATTAAGGAATAACTAGTCACGGGGCAAGTTATGCGCCCGATGTACTGCGTAAGAAAAGCAAAGTCGTAACTCATGGTTTGAGCACTTCAAACCAAAGAGCGAGCGGCATGGGTTTGCGGATAATACCCGGCAACCCCCAAGTAACACCTGCAGCAAGAAACCGCGCACATTGTCGTTCCCTAAGCCTTCGAGGCCTTCTGCTTCGAGCCAAACACATCGTCCAGCAGCCCGTTCCAGAGCTGCTTAACCACGCCCGCCTGCTCTTCCACCTGGCTCTCCATCTTCTTCACCGTGGCCGCCGTGCGCTCGGCCATGCCGTGGAAGTCGATGTCCATGGCCGAGTTGTCGTGCACCTCGTGCATGGCGGACGGCGCGCTGATGTGCGTCGAGTCGGCGGACGCGGTAACGATCTCGGGACGCATGACCTGTGATGTGTGAGACTCCTGCCCGGGAGAGACGGCAGTGGTGAGGATATCTACCGGCACGTCGACCTCGTGCATGGCTACACCGCCGGTCCGCATGGGGGTGAAGTCGGTCTGCGGGAGGAGCGGGACGCGGATTGTTTGGACTGCGGCATCGGCGTCCACCTCGTGGGTTGGGAGGTAGGCGAAGTCGATGGTCGACGAGTCGTTGACGGCCTTCAGGGATCGGGTGGTGTTGAAGTGCCTGACTGGCTTGGAGGAAGCGGATGCTTCGGCAGTGGGCCGTTTGGAGGCTTTGTCAATGGCTTCTTTCGCACTGGCAATGTCCCGAGGTAGGCTTCCGGCAGCGCGCTCGCGGGTGAGGAGAGGTGAAGCATATTCGGCCTGGCCCGTGATGTGGAGCTGGCGGACCTGCTTGCTGCCAGCAGCAAGACGACTCAAGGCACGGATTGATGAAGCTCTTGATGCAGCCATTGTGCGGTGAGAGATCAAGTGAAAGGGGTTGTTGAGTGGTGTTAGACAGGAAGTGAATCAATTAGTTTTGGGGATCAGTAAGGAAATCGCGGTGGCAGCTGAAGGTGATAGGTGAGTGGGAGTGAGTGTTGGACAGGGAGGAGCTGGAGTTCGCAGTCACGGACATTCGGGGACGGTCTCTTATATCGGACCTGGCTATCTTACAGACGCACGACTGGGTGCATGCAGGTGAGTGACGCGCTGATAGCTCTGTTCTGCTGCAGTGCGTCGCCAGCATTCCGCGAGATTGAGCTCCAACGAGATAACAAGAGGAGCTATGACCTCCTCAACAGCAGCCCAAAACGTGGGCGGTGATCGAGCTACGCTCTATCTAACTGGCTGCAGGATGATCCTCCCGTCACGCGATTCATGTCTGGCCAGTTGAAGAGCGGTCAACAGCACACCTAGTTAGCGCAGCGCGTTGAGTTGCGGGGAAGCTCTCCGCTTCGCAAGCAGTTACTAAACAATAACGTTAACGTTGCTGCGACTTCAGAACGCTTTGCGCGACAGCCGGGTTGGTCCGCGAACGTCTGATACAATACGGTCTCACTGGCGGAACGGATGTTCCCCTGTCCGTCTGTGTCACCTTGATAGAGGCTTCGGATCTCCGCAGTTGCGCGATTGAGCAATTTGTACCTGATCGCCGACTGTGATAATTATATCACTAGCTTGATGCCATTCCATCCCGGCCGGCCATGGCAAAGGGAATTCCGCATCTATGCAATCGCTTGCGAGGTGGCTGGATCATGAGCTAACATGTTCTCCACCCGAGACCGTGCCGTCTTCCGTCGTCCGCGTTGACCGTAATTATATCTTCCTGCCGTGACGGACTCTGAATAAGACAGCCAAGATTCAACCTGACGACGGTGCATCTTATGAGCGTGCCCAGCTGCACCATCGTTTCAAGCTGAACGATTGGAGAGGCCGCTTTCGTGAGTTTTGACGCTAACCTGTTTTGGGAGGGTACCTGCGCCCACCGTCTGATGTTATGGCTGAACAACAAGCAAAATATCATAAGCCTTTCTCTTTCTCTGTATTGTCTTCTTCGAGATTGCCACGTTATGTGGATCTGATCTCCCCTCTTCTTTGTTGTTAGGCTCCCTCGAAACGTGTCGGCAACGCTCGTTGTTTGAGGCTGAAAGCAGTACATAGAACTCTTTGTCCGCTTTCATCGATGGTTGTGAGAGTACAAACAGCCACAAGGCCAACTTTCTTTTCCTCGTCCCAACTTCACTCACTCATGTCGTCCTCACTCTGCTCTCAACCCTCGAGTTTACAGTGCAGACGCGATTGCTAGTGATTGCAACGGACATTTGGCTTCCAAATTACATTCGTTTACCAGTTACAATTCTAAGATATCGTAAATATGCTCTTCACTACTCGAGTCACCCTCGTTGCATGCGTCGTACCATGCATTGCAGCTTTCTATCCATACGTCGAGTCTGAATCGGCGAATCCCGCAACTACTCCACTCGTGGGCTTCTTGGGCCAACGACAAACTGGACAAGATGGTCCCCTACGGATAAGTATCAAGCGTACTCCTGTCAGACGAGACAACCACTATAACATCGTCGGCGCGAATGTGCCGGCGCAATCCAACAGCTTGGGCGTGGACCAGGATGGGACTGATTACTCATACTTCTCGACGTTCACCTTCGGCACAAGTAAGAAGACCTTTCATATGCTCCTAGACTCCGGGGCAGGCAGTAGCTGGGTTTATGGCACGAGCTGCACCTCAGATGCTTGCAAAGCTCATACTGCTCTTGGCGCTTCCGACTCGAGTTCATTAAAGGTAAGTCTCTCCTGGTGATCCGTTGCGCTCAAAGCCCGACGGTTTGCTCGTGAACCCCTTCAGGCACTGACTCTGACCGCGCTAGGTCTCATCCACTCCATTCGCTGTAACTTATGGCACCGGAAGTGTGAGTGGCTTCCTGTCAACAGACACCATACATTTCGCTTCTTTCAACGTTCCGTTCACCTTCGGACTAGCATCCAACGCTTCATCCGAGTTCTTCAACTATCCCATGGATGGTATAATCGGCCTTGGGCGTGCCGATGTTGCCTCTTCGTTCAACACCATGAGCAGCCCCACAATAATGGATGTTCTTTCATCGCAAGGTCTCATCCAGCGCAAGCTCTACGGCATTTCTCTCTGGCGCGACTCCGACGGTGGCGCGAACAACGGAGAGATCAACTTCGGTTCGCCGGATGCCTCCAGATACGACGGTAATGTGAACTATGTATCTGCCGTTGCGAACGCCAACGGCTATTGGGAGATCCCTCTCGACGATGCCGTTGTCAATGGCAAAGCCCTGGGGGTGAAAGGACGTACCGCTATCATGGACACTGGCACATCATTTCTTATCGCCCCGCCGGGTGATACTGCACAACTGCATGCTTCAATCACCGGATCGACTCAGAATGGCGAGAGATTCAACTTGCCATGTTCTTCAACTCAGGTAGTGCAACTCAAGTTCGGCGGCGTGACATACAACATTTCTCCGAAGGACTACGTCGGCAAAAGCACCGGCAGTGGCGGCATGTGTGTCAGCAACATTATCGGAAGACAGACGTTTGGAGCCAATCAATGGCTGGTTGGTGCCGTCTTCTTCAAGAACGTGTACACGGTATTCGACTATGACGGACGAGTCGGATTTGGCGTCAGAGGCGGAAATCAAGCGGCCGCGATATCGGCAGCTCCCTCGTCGTCGACAACGTCCAGCGTTGTGTCAGTACAGAATGTGGTGCCAAGCTCGTCTACCACACCAACATCGTCCACTACTTCAGGTATGAGTTCTTCGTCCTCCACATCTTCACGCTCCACCTCTTCACCCTCTGCATCCTCACCCTCTACCTCATCATCCACTGCTGCACCCATATCGAAAACGTCAACCAGCTCTTTGGCCATCGTCCCAATTACCTCGAGCTCTTCCGCCGCGACCACGGATGCGACAAGCCAATCGGACACTGGCATAGCGATTGTACCAGTGATCACGGAGACCTCAACTGCTACTACCGTAAGCACGGGCAATTCGGACGGTACCACTTCGATCTTGAACAACACAGGTACAGCTCTGCCAGCCTTGGACGCGTCCAGTGACACAGCAACTGCAAACGTGCCGAGCAGCACCAACGCACCCTCAGACCCAGCAGCAACAACGGACAGTACTGGAGACAGCTCAATCCCTACCACTCCAAACAGCAGCAGCACCAGCGACACCCCTAGTAGTGCTGACGCCTCGCTGACGCCCACACCAACAGACTCTTCAAACTCTCCAGCCGACAGTGCCAGCAACGTAAACACCCCAAGCGACTCAAGCGCCCCGTCAAGCAACAGCAGCGACACATCTGCACCACTCACATCAGCCGGTGCCTCGAGCAATGCCACAGATTCGTCAACCAGCGGCAACGCAACCGACACCGCCTCGAACGATCCGGCCGCTGCCTCAACATCAACCTCTGCAACCCCCGCGGTGACCTTCACTGGAAGAGCCTCATCGGTTTTCGCGTCCACGGGCCCGTTATTCTCGCTTGCGCTGGCGGTGTTCGTTGCGGTGGTTCTTGTATGAAGTAATCCCTATTGTACTTGCCTGTGACCGCAGTAACAGGATGAAATACTGAAGCCTGCCAAGGGGGCTGCTTTCGCACGGAGCGTGGTATATGCCAAGAGCTCGATTTTCTGATGCAGTGAATGCGATTGCAGTAGATACACTCCTCAGAGAGTCAGAGCTTAGATTGGCTGCATGTGAGGTCAAGGAATCGTGATGGGGAGGGAAGGACATAGCAGATATCAAGGCGCAGATTGGGTAGACAGAAGATGAATATGCCACAGGGCTCGTAAGGAAGGTTGCTTGTACATAGCTACGTTTGGCTGTAGGACTAAGATCAAGCACAAAGGTACTTCGCTTGTCTCGCTGTGTCTCATGCTTGCCGTGTGTTCGATGAATTGCCCATGCGATAATGGCAAGCACCGTAATTCATGTGTCAAGCCTCGATATCTGGAGCTTGCAGAGGCCAACTTAGTGGAGTCAGTAACTGACATTGAAGTGTTGTAACAAGCAGAAAACTGTGCGAGTTGCTGGGTCACATACGGATTACTGGTTATTGCGTGGAGAAACGTTCAGATCGCAGTGTATAGCGGATGTTCAACACACTGATAGTGTCCCCAATATGTGCCATGCTACACTGTTTCCCTAGAATCGCGTTTCCCTAAGACTGCTTTCAATACGGTAGCGGATGCACTGGTTGACATTTTACGAGTATCGATCCTCAGAGTCCAGTCCGAGCCATGAAGCTTCGCTGAGAGGTCTTGATGGAGTTCATGTTGTCTCTCATGGCTAATATCCCATACTCTTGTAGCAAAGCCCACGGTCCTCGGGATTGTGTGTCTGCTTGCCTCCTCAACACGCATCGTGTCACCGACATCAGTATCCTTGGTTACTTTCAACTCTACACAACAAGTCAGAGATACTTCTGGCCAGAGGTTCAAGGGATTCTTCCTGTCCAAACATGTTATGTGTTTGTTGCCTGCTATCAAGGCAATCTGTTGGGTTAGTTTCTTCTCTTCTTCGGAGCTTGAGCCTGTGTTGGCTGGCTTTGT
>JAKLMF010000111.1:0-30381 GCA_022813555.1 Botryosphaeria agaves | reverse complement strand
GTTTATATCATAGTGGTCTACGAAGCCATATGTACTCTGATAGCTGCTTGCACATGATTGAGTCCTCACAGATGTTCCGTCCCTGGTCGCGAGGCTCCGCGCCACATGATCCTATCAGCTTGAGGAGCCTGGTGTGTGAACTCCATCGAGGAGCAAGTCCTAACGAACTCCGGCACCACAGAATCACCATGGTGTCGATCAGCTCCAAAACCCGCGTCGGCTGTGAGCGACTTGGTTGCCGGCGAAAATCCACGTAGTGGGATAAGACGGTCCGTGAAGCGGCGCTCGGCGAGTAGGGACGTCAGCGCGAAGTGCGGCGTCATTTGATCAGATGGGCAGAATGGGTGAAGGAGCGATGAACTCGGGCCTGACGCGTGCCTGTACGTTAGACAACCGTCTTGTCCAAGTTCTTAGCACGGCGACATGATACGCCCTTGCTCTGTCAAAGTGATAGGATTACAAGCCTTCATGGAGCACGTTGGACAGGTCAGGTAGCACCATGCAGAGCGGCGGACAGCGCATGAGGTACCAGGACGCGTCGAAGTGGACGGGCGTGCACAACGGGTTGCTGTGGCATGCCGTAACTCTTCCGAAGGAACATCCTCCGCCTCGCTTGCTTTTACGGCCGAAGGGTTCTCCCCTTGAGAATGCACCGATGCAAATCGCCGAACCTATCAACAGCCCCACCAGTCATGATAGCTAGTATGCATCTTCCTTTGTCCCTGCTCGCTGCGAATGCGAGTTGTTGTTCTCCATTACGGCCGGTAGGTTTGCATTGCTTCGTCTTCCTCCACTAGTTTTACTCCATGTGCAATCCGGGTGTATGCATCGATGCTGCATGGCCTTACGTGCGCTTCAAACGCGAGGTATGATGGTTTCGTGAAGCATGTTTCTACAAAAACGACTCTCAATCCTTCACTCATGTGAACTTCCAATTCTGCGTGTTCCTCAATCTCGTTCCTCACTCTATCCCCGCTTCGGCACCTTCACTTCAAGGTATCTCTCGCAAAGAGTTTCTCCTCAACTCACGCACGCTTCTTCGAGCAACAAACTCAATCATCAAATTCCGGCCAAGATGTCTGGAGTGACGGAAAAGCTACCGCAACACTACAATGACTGGCCCAACTCTCAGGGATTTGACGTGCGCTATGAGGAGCGCTCACCGGTCGAACTTGAGATTGTCGGCACTATTCCAGACTACGCTGCTGGAGTCCTCTTCCGCAACGGCCTTGGTCCCCGAGAGGTACCTACGGAGAAGAACACCACTTACCGGGTCAATCACTGGTTCGACTACCTGGCGCAAGTCCACCGCTTTCAGATCCATCCGCCGAGTGCTGAGCACCCAAAAGTCAGAGTATCTCACAATTCGCGCCTCACTTGCGATGGCTTGGTTGAGCGGATACAAAAGACTGGCGACCGAGAAGGATATACCTTTGCGGCGAAGTACGATCCTTGCATGTCATTCTTCCAGAAGTTGCAGTCATTCTTCAGACCCGCGCTCTCAGAGGGCCCCAGAGACGTCGACGTTTGCGTGACCCTATCGACAAACTTCCCAGGCCTGTCTTCTACCGGGGAGGAACACAAGCAAAGCTACGACCCAACCACTATATCAACCCTGGTCAACAAGACCGACAACTCTTTGATGCAATCACTAGACCCGGAGACATTGGAACCGCTAGGCATTGCCCGGCAAGACAAGCTACATCCACTCCTCAAGGGACCCCTCAGCGGCGCCCACGCTAAGACATGTCCCGTCACCGGCGATGTCTTCAACTACAACCTGGACTTTGGCCGCCTAGGGTCGTACAAAGTCTTCAGAGTCTCCGCAGCTACTGGGGAGACCTCGATCCTCGCCACGATCAACCAGACAGCAGCGTACATCCACTCCATCTTCCTAACCGAGAACTACGTCATCCTCTGCGTCTGGAACTCCTACTTCACCGCCGGCGGCATGTCCCTCCTCTGGAAGAAGAATTACCTCGACTCTCTGGGCCAGTGGGACGGCTCGCGGCCCTCCACATGGTACGTCATCGACCGCACACCCCCCGAACAAGGCGGCAAGGGTCTGGTCGGCACCTACGAATCCGACCCCTTCTTCGCCTTCCACACCATCAACGCGTACGAGGAGCCGTCGCCGTCAGCTGAGGACCCCTCCCAAACCGACATCATCGCCGACATCTGCATCTACGACAACCTGGACGTCCTGCACCGCTTCTACATCGAGAACCTGATGTCCGACTCCCCCTCCGCGAAACCCTACTGCGACCCCGCCAACACCAGCAGCCGCGCCTACTTCCGGCGCTTCAAGCTGCCCTCCGTGCCCAAAGAGCCGCCGGCGGCGGTGCCGGGGGCCGAGCAGCCGCCGCAGAAAGCCGTCACCGTATTCACGGACGAGAAGGGCATAGCCCCCGAACTGCCCTCGCTGAACAACAGCCGCAGGGGCAGGAAGCACAGGTACGTCTACGGCGTCACGGACACGGGGAAGAGCACCTTCTTCGACGGGCTGGTCAAGTACGACACCCAGACGCGCGCGAGCGTGCAGTGGAGCGTGTTCGGGCAGTCGGCGGGCGAGCCCATCTTCGTGGCGGATCCGAACGCTGAGGAGGAGGATGCGGGGGTGTTGTTGAGCGTGGTGCTGGATGGCACAAAGGGGAAGAGTTATCTGCTGGTGCTGGATGCGAGGGATATGACGGAGATGGGGAGAGCGAAGGTGGATGGCGTGGTGGGGTTCGGCTTTCATGGGACGCATGTGCCTGCGAGGGTGCCTGGGCGGACGGGGGTGAATCTGTGAGAGCGGCAATGAGATCAGATATGATATGGCTCTCCGTTTCGACTGTCGATATTAAGGAGTAGAAATGTAAATGATTTTGCTTCACGTGCACAATCGGGGCGTTCCTTGTATGATTTGTGTTCTCGCCGCACTCCTGTCTTTCATGCATGTCCATCACCCTTGATGGTTGTATCCCGGTTTTTTGAGTAGATCTCACGACATCTTGGGCCAGAAGCCTGGGTCAATCCAAATCTCGACGCAGGGATGGCGTTTGCTTGTGCATTTCGTATGCATAGTCGCTCTGTAGTAGGCCGTCCCAATGTGGTGCTAGGATATCTTATGTACGCTGGCAGTATGGGTCTGGTGTGAGGTCCGAAAGATGTCAAGATAATTACGGCGGCTTGTTGGCATATTGGAAGAGAGACCGTAGAGCGAAAGGCAATGGAAGTCGGTTGATGACATGGTTACCACAATTCCAAAAATCTTGAACAAAACTGAGGGCTAGTCACGAGACAGTAGCTCTCACCATACAGTAGCGTAATAATCTTCTCTAATTCTAGGTCTCAAGACCAGTTCGCCAAGTGGTTGCAAACTCAAACCGAGAAACGTGCCACAGCTGGGCTCACGACAACCGTACAACAACCACCATGCCTCGTCATAGCATTGCCGATGCGCCGTAAAGATTCGTCTGGCCGCGATAGCTTGCTTTCTCAATGGCGCTCACAACTTCTCTGACATCGTTTGGCCTACGCGGAATCTCATGGACACCGTCGTGCTCAATGACGCTCATCTCGCTTTTATCACAAAGAGTCTGTGCCAAAAGACCAAGACGCCGAATAGCCGGAGCATCATGTCGCCCCATGACGTGCACGGTCGGTACATTCACCTTCTGCGCCGTGTAGACAGGGTGGAAGAAGCGCGGAAACTGCCGCTTCTCGATGTTTTCTGGTGCTGTGCCGTTAAGCAGCGGGTTGTAGTCGTCAATGCCAAGGGTGGCACGCGTGCCGAGTACGGAGCCCGCAGTGCCCATCAGCTCGAACATGAGAGTACGCTCGCGCTCGCTGAGCTTCGACAGCGCCTCAAATGAATCCGGTGACACCACATTGCGCTTGCATACGAGCGTTTGATGAATGGCATCAAGGTCGGCGGGCGTAAGCTTCGTGAGGAATGACATGATCTCGTCGTGCTTGTAGTCAGGGTCTGGAGACAGAACGAAGCCGCAACTAAAGAGTACTGCGAAGCGAAAGGGCGGCGGCTGGTCGGGAAAGTTGATCTGGTGCTGGATTGCGTAGGATGCTGCCAAGCTGGCACCCTGGCTGAAGCCCACGACACCATCGAAGGGCCCTTCCTCTGCGATGACGGCAGCAAGCAGGTCATGCGCCTCCTTCACTGGTTGGGCGGCTATGCCCTCATAATAGGCCAGGTGAGGACCAGCGGTGAAGTCCGTAAGTTCTGCGCACAGTATGAGCGATGCTTATTGCAAGTGGAGCGTAGATGAAGTGCATACCGGACTTGGCGACGTGAACCTCTCCATCAAGGAACACCCACTCGTGATTGGTCCCGAGTGCAGCACTTATGCCAGCAAGCTGCTGCTCGAAGATGTCTCCGCTCGTGCCATAGCCGTGCAGACAGAGGATCTTCATTCTGGGAATTCTGCTGTGAACGAAGGGGATAGAGAGGCCTCAACTTCAGGGGGTGTTCCATGCTAGACAAGTGCCGATGTTATACGTTCACTACGCAAGGCGATGTCGCTCGCGGCGTCGCCGTGCAGATGCGGTAATGGAGAGTTTCTGTTTCTTTACCAAGCACTTCTTCCCCTCAGCCAGGGTGTTTGGTAGCAGCTGGGGCTTTGCTGACGCCGGCGTGATTGCGCTCGGGACATTTCCAACACACGCAATCTTCCATTGGCTCTTAATTGTCAAGCGCATCCTAAGCAGGGCTTGGTTTGGATGGATAGGGGCCCAGACGCTGGTTCATCATGCTTCCCCATTCCCTGGCAAGCGGTGCCCTTCTCTACCGTTCGGCGGCGGTCAGCCAACATGCCGACCTTGCTAAAGCAACAAACACGCCGTGGAACGTTGACAGGCAGGTCTTGCGCAGATGCAGCGGCTGCTTTGTCTGGGGCATCTCTGTCGGTAGTTGAAGCACGCAGCCACAAGGCTTAACTTGGCGGATTCCTCCAGCCCGTCCAGCTTGGCATGAGCCCCTCAAATCCGCCGCCTTGAAACGGCCCGTTCTCCCCGTTCACACCGGTGCCAGTAACCCGGACAGGAACGGCACGGGTCGTCAGCCTTCTCGTTCTCGGCATCGCCCTCACACGCCACGACCGGTAGCGGTAGGGCGTCAGCGTGCTGGTTGAGAGTACGGCAAGAGGCGTACCCCTTATCTCCCAAAGGACTTGAATTGCTCGCCGAAAATGCAACGGGTGGAAATGATAAGGCACGTGTGGATCGTTTCTTGGGGCTTTCCTTGTCCAAGGCAGGATTATCACAGACTGCGGTTGGGAACCCCCCCACGCTCAAACGGGGGAGTGGCTGTAGGGACGGGATGGCACGGCTACTTCCGACATAAGGCTGAATTTTGGGAGACACCGTTTTTTGAAGGTATCACCAACGTTTTGTTCCTGGCTAACGACCTAGGTAGGTATACTCGCGCGGCTTTGTCACGAGCTCACCCTTTCCTGGTCTAATTCTGGTCCGTGACTAACTTCACATGGAGTTATAAGTAGAACAATGATTGCCGGAGCTGATTAGAAGCCCTGCAGGCCCGAACCCGACCATGGCAGTAAGGTGCAATTTGCTCGGATGATCATCCATGGAAGCTTATGTGCCCATTGGGCTGTATCGTCCGAACGTCGACCGAAGCTCAAGGAGGCTCACGATCCTTCAATCCCTCGCGATATCGGCACCTGATGACCGCGCGATCTGGTGCAGCAAACCAACACCAGGTGGGAGCGACGTGTGTCATGGCGCCATCTGACGACGAAAGAGGCTGCTCAACAACGTTTCCCGCACTTCCCTACAAGCGAAGGTGAAGTGTGTGCCTCGTCCCTTTCCCTGCATTGAGGATTATTGTACAGCTCAGCCGCACGGAATAAGCGGCTGTTGCTTGGGTTCCACCTGGGCTTGTATTGGCCCAAATTGCATGGGTACCCTCACTTCCGCTTCCCATGCTTTCAGCTATGCTTAAATTCGCTAAAGCATGCATCGATAGCGGACCTCCCCTGCCAACCACAGGTGCTATGCATCCCACGGTTCTATCTCGATGCCTGCTGGTCTCGAACTTCCACTCCAACGAGCCCCCGACAATCCTTCGAGCGCTTCATTGTGATAAGACCGCATAGCCTCTGTATTTATATAGTATTTAGTCTGGGCGAGCCATTTCACCGGGAAGAATGGAGTAACCCGGTTTGTTGATCACCAGGCTGCCTTGGTGTCACGCCGGAAGACGTTCACAAGAGTTGCACTTGCGCTGTGACTGGAGCGGGGTGTTTGCAACAAACTTCAAGTACTCCCGGTCTTCTCGGTGGCAAACCTGCCGCTGTACGTACACTCTCAATTGAGCAACGATCGATAACGCCTTCCTCAAAACATCTACCTGTTCTCGAAAGATGCCTTCGGTGCAGCCAAAAATTCGGAGTGCCTGTGAGAACTGCCACAAGCGGAAAATTCGGTGCATATTCCGTCCTGGGGATGCTGCGTGTCACACCTGCTCCACTAGCGGCAGTCCATGCCTCTTCGCGCCTCGTGTTAAACTAGGACGTCCACCGAACATGCGTCGAAGCGTAACAGATCCACAAGGACCGCCGTCGTACAACCCTTCAGAAACCCTTTCTCTTCCATCAGCAGAACCGGCACAGAGGGAGCCACAGCAGGAGATACAGTTTCCAAGGAACGCTGGCAGTCCGGCGCTCGACAACAACCACTTCGACCCAAATATATCGCTGGAGGACCTGTGGAACGACGATGCAGCAACACTCTTTCAAGAGCTGGACGAGATGGATTTCACGCCTGGCGCACCACCGATACAGATGCACGTACACCGTGGTACTGACGACCCCAGCTGGCGACCTGGCATCACAATGGCGCAGCAGGTATCTGGCAGTATGATACCGACTCCACCATCATCCAACACGCCCAGAGAATGCTACTTCGAAGGAGCCTCGGACAGCAGACTCGACTTCGACGCAATTCTCAAGGCTTGCACGACTCTGCAAGACCACTGTCGGGTGATCAAAGAGCCTGGCAATGGTATCAAGGACATGCAGGCCATTCTCGGCAGCCTGAACTCTGTATGCACGACGGCGGCCAAGGTCAGCATATCTCCGTTCGCGTCCGATGCTGCCTCGATGGCGCTCCTCCTCGCTACGCTGTACAAGGTCTCTGAGGTCTGCGAAGCAGTCGTGTGCAACGTTCTAGGCGTTTGGCCTGCCCAACAGGAGTCCCAAACGGTCGACAATCTGTTCTTTCTCAAAAGACTGGATCTTGTGCTGCTGCAGACTAAGATACTGCTGACTCGGATGGGCCACCCCGATGCTGCGAAGAAGGCCTGCAGCGTCCATTTCCGTATCGAATCTTCTCTCAGACAGCAGTTCCAACATTGGATGTGGTAGACTGGATCGCCACATGGTAACGAGAATTTCGGCACAAAACTCAAGGAGCAACAAAACGTCCAGCTATTCATGCTTGAACTGACAGGCCCTGTTGCTTTCGAAGGAGTAATCAGACTCCCGAATACAACGTGTATCTGATGTGTGGCGTACAACTCCGACGAGACTTTCAGGAGAGAACTGTCGCTCAAGAGGAGACCTTCGTGTTGAGGTGTTATAGACAGACGGGCGAATGACATAGACAGTGAGCGGTTTGGTGATGTAAACATCGAATGGTGTTATGGCGATCGCATTGCTTCGCTCTGATGAGCCTTGTGTTGGTTGACCTGCATATATTGACTATGATAACTTTTGGAAATAGCGGCGAATGATGCTTTATAGAAGGGTCTAAGAAGATATTGGGTATAGAAGCAAACATGCTAGAAACCTGCCTCTACAGTGATTGCTGAATGATTCGTGGCCACCAGTGGAACACGAGGCCAAGCACTCCTGCGAGATCATGCAGCGAGAGTTGCCAGCCTAGCAGTGCGTTCGATGCCGGTTGCCATGCTCCTACAGTTTTTCGCGTCACGTGGGATGTCGTGGCCTCCATTGTGAACGATGATCTGCGAATTGCTCTGATTACAAGACTTCACCAATTGTGTGCTCTGCGGATAGCAAGGATCGTGTTGGCCAACGATGTGTACCGTGGGAACATCCATGTCGCCCAGCGCGCCGATAGTCCTAACAAGCTCAGGGCCGATGGCGATCTTGGGTGGTATCAGCGCAGCACACATGAAGACTGCCAGCTTCACGGGTGGCTCCAGAGCCGTTGAGTCTTTCTGCGTCGCGGCAATGTAGGCGGCAGCAACCGATGCTCCCTATTGGGTATCATGAGCGTATGGCCGACTGAGAAGCCGCGATAAAAGGCGGAACGGAAGCCTCCGCAGTCTTTGACACACCTGGCTGAACCCCATAATGCAGTCGTACGGCCCATCCTCGTCGACGACTTCACGAACAAAATCAACTGCCTGGCTCATGTTCTCCTCAGAGTACTTGTCGAAAAAGCAATGGTAAGGTCCGGGGTAAATTCCGGTTAGCTCAGGCGCAGCGTTGCAATCGAACGGTGCATCGACAAAGTCGAATTCCCACGAAGGAGGAAGCATCGCCCGAAGCGAGGCTGTGGAGTTGGCAAGACTGTCCTTAGCGAGAATCCTTCGCGTGGTTGGGAAATTGAGAAGAGCGGAGCTGCTCACTCAACTGTGTTTGCATGATCCTGGCGCTTGCACCAGAGCCGTGCAGACAGAGCACACGCATGCTGACTTTGTCGTCACGTCGATAAGGCAGGTGGTTGAGTTGTGTGAGGTACTGTGTTGGAATGAAGTTGCGCAGTCCTCCGGGTCGTCTGCGTTTAAACCATCGATCTCCGCACTGGTGTCTTGATAGTCAGGACCGCGCCGGATGGGTCTTACATTCTCTTATCCAGCGGAGGCATGCACGACTGTATCAATGTCCCCACAGGTGAGTATGCGGAGCGTCTTACACGAGGACGCGTTGGGGCATTGCTCCAGCGACACGCAGCCATGTAAGACCACGTCAGTGCAATGAATATCTCCGAAAGGCGTATTTGCTTCCGCCAATCTGCGGTGAAGTAGAGCTATCCTTGATGGATTTCCATAGAGCGTGTCACGGCCTGCTCGGTGGAGGGCAAACATGAAGTGGATGAGACTCGGAGCCACTTGCGGTTAGCTTCGGCGTGATAAATAATGCTCCGTCCCGTCCCCTGCTTGCGGCTACGGCCGTAGCGCTGCCGCTTCAATCATCCATGCACGAGCCGCGCACCCTCAGTCCTCCAGTTGATACCTACGGCCGTATGTCAATTGAACGGGTTGCGGAGAACATGTAGACAGTCACGGCCGTTTGCAAGACAATGGTTATGGATATGCCGCACCTTATACAAGCTGCCCCCACGGGCAGCGCGCGTCTACATTCCTCTTGTGGTCAGAAACGAACACCAGATCATTATTCACGGCCCTCTCACTATGTCGACGGATAATGATGTCCCTTCCGTCTCAAGTCCCACCTCTAGGGAAGCTGAAAGGGTGACGACCCATGGGACTGCTGTCGATATCGTTCTTCTTTCACCATCTGCAAGTGCAAAGAGCGGAGAAGTAACGGCTAATGAGGTGTCTATGGACCCTGCAGGGCACAGTTTTGAAACAGTAACTCTGTCCAACAACAAAGCAGACTCCATGATATCTGCCGAGAAACTAGACAGTTCGATATCCAGAGACAAGGAAGAGCATGGGGGAAAGTACGAGGAAGGGCCCGCGCTGCCCACATGGCGCTTGGTGGTCCTTAGTATCTGGTAGGTTCAACGAGGCATGGCCGGCTACAAGAAAGAACTGACATCCTGAAAGCCTCTGCTTTGGACTCTTTCTTTCCCTTCTGGACACTTCGATCGTTGCCACGGCCCTGTACAGCATCGGTGTGGACTTCAAAGCCCTTACGTCTGTCACGTGGGTCGCGCTCGCATACACTCTATCCTATGTGGGCTGCGCCGTGCTCTTTGCCCGCTTCGGTGATGTTGTTGGTCGACGGAATGCCTACATTGCCGCCTTTGTCATCTTTCTCGCCTTCTCCATCGGCTGCGGCTTTGCTCAGTCGCTGAACCAGCTCATCGCCTGCAGGGCGCTTCAGGGCGTCGGTGGCTCGGGTCTCTACTCCCTTACTATGGTCATCTTCCCTGAAATAAGCCCACCCAAAATGCGGCAGTGGATCGCGAGTATGGCCGGAATGGTCATTGCAATCTCAGGCGTGCTGGGACCTGTTCTCGGTGGTATTATCACGCATTACACAACCTGGCGCTGGATATTCTGGATCAAGTAAGCTCTCATCCCTTTCCTTGAAATTGTCAACTAATTGAGGTTCTAGTGCGCCTATTGGCATCCTTCCCATGGTGCTGTTCTGGGTTGCATGGCCGCGACCGAACCAGATGCGGCATGCTGAACGCCGACCCCTCCGCGAACTAGACATTGTCGGCTGTATTCTCCTCGTGGCTGCCTCCTTACTGGTTGTGTTCTCGTTTCAGGAGGGAGGAATCCGCGCAAATGCGCGTTCTAATGCTTGGGGAACTGCCATTTTCATCGCGCCCATAATTGTTGGCTGCATCTGTTGGATTCTCTTTATTGGGTGGGAAGTTGCAGTCTCGCGTTCCTGGGAACGAGTGATTGCTCCCATATTCCCCCTGCGTCTCCTCCAACGTCGAGTCTACATCGCTGCCGTTCTGGCTACTCTTCCTACCGGGTTCGTCTACTTCGTCGTCATCTACAGTCTTCCGCTCCACTTCCAGGTGGTGAACGAGAAGAGCGCGCTAATTGCGGGGATTGGTCTCCTGCCAATGTTGGGATCTGCCGCTATCGGCAGCATGTTGGGTGGCATGTTGTCCGCAAAAAAGAACATGATCTGGCAGGTCCTCCTGGTCGCTGCTTGCTTGATGGCTATTGGCACCGGTCTTCTCTCGACCCTGTCAGTACAACTCCGTACTGAGCCCAAGGCGTATGGCTTCCAAGTTTTTGTCGGCCTCGGCTTCGGACTTACGGTATCTAACGTGAGCATGCTTGCTGCTATAGAAAGTGAGCTGCGAGACCACGCCGTAGCCCAGGGTATCATGGCTCAAGCTCGTATCTTTGGCGGCAGTATTGGTATCGCAGCATCAACGGCCTACCTCGCAGTCATTGAAAGAAAAGAGCTTGCAGGCATCGTCGCTCCGGACCAACTGACGTCGCTTGAGTCCTCCGCTGCAACTTTCAGCCCCGCACAACTGCTCGCACTGCGCAGAGCTTATGCTCACGCTTTCGACAAGACTCTGCAGGTCACCGCTATCGTCGCTTGCTGTGGGTTTCTGCTGACGCTGGGCACGATTCAACGCAACCCACCAGACTTAGTCACTAGAGGCAAAGAGCAGGTGACCGAGGAGATGCGGAGGCAGCAAGCTCTGAAAGGACCTCAAGAAGAGAAAGAGAGTACGGGGGGTCCAGATATGGTTTAAGGTTGATTAATCTGAGAATGTATTCCGGTCTTGTACATATGCTCCATGAAACTATCTAACGTGTCGGGACTGCTCCTCCTTCCATCTTCTTCTGACTCTCATGCCTACAGAACCAGCGTCATGCAAGGATGCCTTGAGGTTGCACAGTGTTTCTGTGGCCCTAGAGTACACCTTTGTTGTGGGTTCAAGGTACGAGACTAAAAATGTTGCTCATCGTCAACCGCGTCTCAAATTGTCCTGCGATAAGCTTTGCCGAGTGAACATAGGAGTACTTTAATCCTGTTAAGTACTTATCACTAGACTGGGAAGGCGATCACGACCAAAGATCAATCTTGAACGCAGATGATGTTTTACAAGCTCATGGCTTAGTATTGTAACAGTAGTGAGATGGCCTCCGTTCTCTTATGGGTTGGCATGTGATGAGGTAGGACTTTGTCGACCCTTCCCCTGGCGGCACAGCTTACCTATCGAGTCTAGACAAGTAAGCACCTCCTTATTATCTTTTCTAGTCACATAGCAGTAAACTTCCCGATGAACCGCTGTGTCCGACGCCATTACAACCTTTCCATATGAGCATTTGCGGATTCCCTCGTCATTCCGGCTCCCTTGATATCCTCTACGTTAATGACGAGAGTGATACTTACCTCTTGATCGAAGTGGGCGGGCATAAGTGCGCGGGATGTTCCATGATGAAGCATGGAGTGACACCTCATTAGACTTAGAGATCCGTATTCAAGGAGCAGAGGTGAGTTGCGAGAATGTGGCAAAGAAACAACTTGTGGCTAATGCACCTACGAGAAGAGTTGTCTGAACCACGAAACTAATTCAGTTTCAACCGCAGTATTTGAAGCAACATAGCCCCCCTTGACCCTTGGGAAGCACTGACCCAGATACCACTCATATATGGCGGGTCGGCCTTAGCGGTTCAAAGTATGAAGGGAGCCCTTGTGCATTGTGCATTGTGCAAGGAGATTATCGTAGTGTAGTGGCTGGGGATGATGGATTCCTGCATTCAGTTTTGAGGTGTTCTGTACGGGGTGATTGCGAACCGATGTGGAGAGCTGCCTTGAATGGGCAAGCAGTGGAAGCGAATGTTCTTTTGGATATAATACATACAACCATCATCGCTCAGAAACGCCACCATTTGTGAAATATACCGATACATGTCAAAAAAGATCATTACAACTGCTCCAAAGATATCTCAACCAGGTCGTAGACCTCATACCAACTTCTTCAAAGCCTTGCAGCCGTACACGCTCTTCCTAGTGCAAAGAAACGCTAACGGCGAAGCCCAAGCAGTGCACTTTCCAGACTCAACAACGCGTGTTTACGCGCCCTGCCTCGCCTTCTCAGCGCAAATGAGCGCAATGATCTTCGACAGCTCGGCGCTCTGCGCATACTGCTCCTTCTTGACCGACTCGGGCGCATCCGAGCTGGCAATATCAGCGCTGGTCTGCAGCATCCGCCTCTGCAGATCCAGCATCTTGCCCAGCGTGTTGTCGAGGAAGGGCGCGGAGAAGGAGACGTCGTCGGGCTTGGAGTTCTGCAGCCGGATCTCGAGCTTTCGCGGCTTCTTGGGGCCTGCTTGTGCGTTGGCCTCGTCTACGGGCGATGCGGGCTTGGGTCTTGAGGTGGCCATTAGCTGTGTTGAAGGGCAGTGGAATGGGGTATGGGGGCTTACTTTTCTACGACCGTGTAGTTCTCTGCCATCTCCGCAACCCGGTTCGCGATCCGGTGGGCGAGGATCTGGTATGCGGATAGCCCCTCACCGAGGCCGCTGGTCAGCTCCTTCGGGACACCGTTCGGCAGACCCCTCGTCAGTGCGCCTACTGAAGGTGGCTTGCCGGGCATCTTGGGCGGCTGAGGACCCTTCTTGAGTTGTGGTGGCATGATGGTGGATTGGAGGTGTGATGAATAAAGGGTTTTGAGTTTCTGCGGGTTGTCAGCATTGCTCGCTCGCGGTTATGTGGCTCACAACAGCTCCAAACACGCTCTCTTACAGAATCGCGAGGACGGAGCTGTCGGAACAGCACGCAAAGAGACTTGACGGACTTACGGGGACTGGAACTTATGTGGTTGTGTATTTCAGATGTGGTAGTTGATAGCAGGAGGGAATTGAGGAAAGTGGAGTTAGTATTTGATACGTAGAAAGGAGCTGGAGGCTGGAAAAGTAGATGAACAACCTAAGTCGTGTGGCTGTACCTGACGGGCGAGGGCGATCAGGGTATGACGCAAATGCGCTGCGAAAACAGGGATGGGCCGCTGTAATTCGCCGTTTGGATCGCCGAGCGCCACAATGACATTGCAGGTGACACGCGACAAGTAATTCAGTTGGACAACCTCCAGAAACTTGAGCGACCGCACATCAGGCATTGAAAGGCATGTAAGAGCTTGCAACTTGTTATCAGGGTTCCAGCACAAGAGAAGACAATAGCGCTATATGCCAACATCGACAAAGGGTCTGAAACAAAACATTGACGTGTGCCCGATTTGACGCTTGCTGTAAATCCAGGCGCGCAGGCGCAACTCTAAGCAGACGCAATGGAGAACTTCAACCCTGAAGCGAGTCTGAAATGGCTGCAAGATGCCATGGGAGCGGGGATGAGCATGGTCTCCGGCGGCGACAGTGCCGGACAACACCCATCAGGCCCCCCGAAGCACGAGGGGATGTCTGAAGCAGAAAGGGCATTTTCAGCTGGCGCGACCTTTCTCTCTGGCCTTCTATCGTAAGGACGCTGTTGTCCGTATATGCCTTTTAGGACATGGCATGGTAACAAAAACAGGATCAACGCAGCACAGTTCATCGGCGCGCCGCTGAAACTGATCAACCCGGAGTACTACGATGCATATATGGCATTCACGAAGCAATCATTCGGCGTCCTGATCACTGCCATGACCCAATGGTGGGCTCCGACAGTTGTACGCGTGAGTGGCGATGAGAGCATGAAGGGACAACTCATTCACGAGAAAGATGGCACTCTCAGATGTAATTTTCCACACAGAATCGTTCTCATGGCAAACCATCAGGTACATTGAGCTACTAGTCCTCGTTGATTGAGAGGACTAACCTTGTTCTAGCTCTACACCGACTGGCTGTACCTTTGGTGGATAGCTTACACCAACAATATGCACGGCCGCATTTACATCATCCTCAAAGAGTCCTTAAAAAACATTCCTGTTGTGGGATGGGGGGCTCAGTTCTACAACTTCATCTTTCTAGCACGAGACTGGAAGCAAGACGAGCCCCGGTTCCGCTCACATCTGCAGAAACTGAACAATCCTCAAGATCCCATGTGGCTACTGATCTTCCCGGAAGGCACAAACCTTGCCGCTAATACGAGGGAGAGAAGCAAGAAATGGGCTGAGAAGAGCGGCATCCCGGATATGAAGCACCAGCTCTTGCCACGCAGCACTGGATTGCGCTTCTGCCTGCAGGAGCTACAGAATACCACCCCTTACCTCTATGACTGTACGATTGCTTATGAGGGCATACCGTATGTAGTAATGCTTGTCCATCTGTGATTCGCAGTCTAACCATTCCGCAGTCCCGGGCAGTACGGCCAGGACATCTACACCCTTCGATCGTCCTTCCTCGAAGGTCGACCTCCTAAATCAGTGAACATGCACTGGCGTCGATTCAAGATATCCGAAATCCCAATCGACAGCGAAAAGGCCTTTGAGGTCTGGTTGAGAAACCGATGGACCGAGAAGGACCACATGCTCGAGTACTACACCAAGCATGGCCACTTCCCAGCTCACAAGCCTTGGGTGATAGCCCAAACAGCGAAACCACGTCCAGCGAAAACCATCGAGACCCAGGTGAAGTCGAAGAGCTGGGAGGAGTTTCTGACGATCTTCGCGCCGTTAGGAGCGTTCGTCACGGTGCTGTACTTGTTTTACGGGATGAACAAGAACCAACTCCCATCGATTGAAGAGGCTGCTAAGGCATCCAAGCAAAAAGGCACCGCTGAACTCGCGCAGGCGCAGCAGAAGGCAGTCGTGAACTCAGTCGCCAAAACATCCCCAAAACTGGCTTCTCAGGTTGCTAAAGCTCCAACAAAGGCTTTGAAAGCTCCGGGCAAACCACCGGCTGTACCAGTCAAAGCAGGAAGCGCAACATCAGCTCAAGCGAAGACAGCCACCAGCCAGGGCAAAAAACCAGCCGCAACTCAGGGAGCAAAGGCTAAAAGTACAGCCGCAAAAAAGCCGCAACCAAACGGCACAGCAAAACCCAGCGCACCACAAAAGCTCGCGGCTCCAGGTACGCCCAACTTTCCCCGCAAGCTCGAACGCAGGAACTCTGCGTCCACAATGGCGACGATTCCTTCCACGTTCTGGAAGCCGCAACCAAGCAGTGTAGCCGGTTCGAGCGCGCCGAAGAAAGTGCTGACCCCCTCGGCAGGTCAAGCGCAGAAGCAGACGCCGGTCAAGAAAGCCACGCCCGCCGCAAAGGTCTCGGTGAAGCCGGCGGGGCCGGGGCAGGCGCCGAAGATTGTGAAGAAGTGATGTTTGGATGATAGCGTGTACGCATGTGTATTTTGGATCAATCGCCGGTGTTTTTGGTTTTACAAAGCCTTACATGAGCCAACTCTTTGCATATATATCTGACATTTAACAAGATCATGGGGGATGCAACGTAGTCTAGTTAAAGCGAAGCACTGCCGTTTTAGCTAACACTCATAAATTTGGTTGACGTCTACTATGGTACCATCTCTTGCGATTCTGGGGTAAACCGTGCTGTGCTCTTTGCCTTGATATTCACCGGTGAATCCGTGCGCCTCTACACAAATCATGACCGCAGCTGTTCCAACACCTGCATGCTTCGTTCTCGACCCCTGTTTTCGAGTGGCTGGCGTGCAGATTGGTGGCTGTGTCGTGGTGCAGGGATACCGATGCCCAGATTTCTGCCAGGTTCCCGCCGATACGTCATCGTGTAGATCACGGGCAACAGCCAGAGCGATTCTAAGAGGTAGCTCTCTACAAACATCTTGATCCCTACTTGAACACAATTCGAAGCGTAATTTGCATCTATCTAGCGACTTTCATCTTCACAACAGAGATCAGCAAAAGCACATTGTTTCAGTATCCACCATGGCGAGCCTAATCACAGGTTACATCCAGAACAAGGCGATGAACGCCATCAGCGGCGTCGTTTCCAATGCCGTAACAACAGTCGGCGGTTACGCCGGCGACGCAGTTTCCGGAGTCGGCAACCTCGTCGAGAACGGAGGGCGTGGGGTCGGCAGCAGTACGTCCCCACCAATCGCTCCTTACGAAGAAGCAACCGAAGTAACTAACTCGCACGCTCCCCCCTATAGAAGTCGACAACTTCGTCGAAGGCTACGGCAACAAGGTCAAGTCCTACGGCGACGGCGTCATCGGCGCCACCGCCCCGAGCACCTCCTCCGCCGTCGCGAAGCCGAAAGCCGTCGGCGCGAAGACAAAGCCCGCAGGCTCGGTCGCGGCCGTCAAGAGCAAGTCCTCGTACACGCCGTACGAGCCTCCGAAACCGGTCAAGCCGGTGACGAACGCTGTCGGGGGTGTGGCGGGGAAGGCGACGTCTACAGTTACTGGGGTGACTGGCACGGCGACGAAGGCGTTGGGCGGCGCGACGGGTCCGCTGGGATCGACGGCTACCGGGGCTGTGGGTTCGGCAAACAAGGCGATGGGTGGTGTGGCGAACAAGGCAACTTCTACGGCCTATGGCGCGCTTGGTTCCGCGCAGAAAGAAGTCGGTGGTCTAGCCGGAGGTTTAGGCGGCGTGTCTAGGGGCCTGGGAGGCGGACTAGCTGGCGTGGGTGACAGGGCGCTGTCTACAGTTGGAGGAACCGTAGGCTCGACCACCAAGGGACTGGGCGGTGCGGCTGGCAGGACCACATCACGAGCAACTGGTGCGCTCGGATCCGCTACGAGAGGTGTAGGCGGCGCAGTAGGATCCGCGACACGAGGCGTGGGCGGCGCGACCGGGAAGCCTATGGACTTCTTTAACGACACCGCTTCAATGGCTGGCTCCGTGGCCCCGACAGTGGTCGGCAAGGCTGGTTCAGTGGTGGGTGGTTACAAGCTCCCGGGCTCAGTTGCTGGTGGGTACAAGCCTCCCGGGTCGGTAGCCGGCGGGTACAAGCCACCTGGATCAGTGGTCGGTGGATACAAGCCAGCGACCAGCAGACCCGTTGCTGGTGCCACGACACCTGCGCTGGCGAAGTCGACTGTGCCGCGGACGGGCAGGCCCGTTGCCGGTGCTTCGACGCCTGCGACGGCTGGAGCGGCACCGAAGAGCGGTAGCATTGGCCCTAGACTTGTGTCGGAGAGGTCAACTACTGGAAAGGTTAAGGTTTCTGCTGAGAGTAGGCCGAGGAGGTAAGCTGGTTGTGAGAATCCAATGAGCTGCACAAAGTATGGCACTTCGAGACTTCATAAGGTGACAGCTGAGAGGTGGGAGTGAGTTTCGGACAACCACTCAGAAGCACTCGGGGCCACACAGGCATCAATTAGCGAGGCATGACATGATGTTGGATAATATGAGCTGGATTTGCTTGTAGTGTTCTATTAGTGTTGGAGACTATGGCGTCGGGTGTCGATTGCATTGTATATATAGTAAGACGGTCTTATTTTTCTCGAACTTCCATCGCTGCATCTGTCATCGCAGTCAAGCATTCACTGGAATTGACGACATTTCCTGTATCCTTCTGCGTACAATCGCCTTTCGTTCATTGTTCCTGTTATCATGACCTCTTTCCACGAATGCTTAATCACGCGGGCTTCCACTGGGAATGCAGCCGTTGGGACGGTTCGGATGGTGTATCAACGCGGAATATTGCCTACTACTGTCGTCCTAAGCTGGTTCAACCCTTTCAGAAACGTCTCCAAAGTGTGGCGTCGAAGCCACATTGACTGTGATTCGGACGCGATCAGGTCGAACAAAGAGAACAGACAACCCCATGTCCGCGAGAAGTTACCCAAACTCTTTGACTGCACCAGCAACCTCAACTTCTTGGCATCACATCTCCTCGAGACAAAGAAAATGTGGCGGTCTAGAGATCCACAACTCGGCAATGGCTGTCCCTGCACTCTGCCACTTCACATTAACGCTGCTGAAATAGGACTCGTCTCCGGCGCAGGCAAGTTCACGCTGCTCGCTGCTGCTCGCTGGCGGTTTGGCTCTGCTTGCAGCCCTACTAATGAACAATCAGGACGATGGTGACAGTCCACAAGGTGATCAATGTCAGGAGCCACCGATCTCATCCACCACGGCACCACCACAAGTTGAACGCCACCGAGATCATGTTCATTGGCGTGAAAGTCTTTGTCATGCGTATTAACCTTATAAGACTAAGAGATGTCATGCCCCGCGCCGTCCCTCCTGGTGGCTAAAGAGGGCTGATTCTTACGAAGAACCTGATCCCTCCAAGCCATACTGCCACACAACCTAGGGTTTCTACCGAGTAGACGTTCATCAATAGTCATCTGAGGATCAGGCCTTCGTAACATACAAAGAGCTGAGCATAGATCATAGCGACACGAAATGAATACTGCAATGGAGAAGAAGTTGCACTGGACGCAACGTGTGGCTTTAGTTCGACATAACCTCCATGCAGCCAGACACACCGGCGACTTCACGTTCTTCAAAACACTCCAAGCACAGATCTTCCTCGACGGCACCGACCATCTGGCAACCCTGAGCGCTTTCCTCGGAGATGAGGCGGACACCGTCCTATCGACCTTGGACAACCTGAACGCAGGAATCGCCTACGTCCACCAAGACGCCTTCAAGAACGTCTACGACAACCTGAAAGCCAGCATCTGCGACGACAGCAGCGACACAGCCAGCCGCCGCGCCAAACTGCGCGTCGACGCCTCCCAGCAGAAGCAAATGGCCGACTTCGCCATCGACAAGATGACCAACTCGGCCATCGCGCTGGTGCAGCAGCAGCCGGCCGCCTGCCAGGACACTGTCGCCGCCATCTGGGTAACCGGCACGACGATCATCGCCGACGCGGTCAAGGTCTGCCTCGACCAGACCGACCGGCTGGAGCGCTGCCTCGCCGACCTCGACTTCATCCAGCTCGAGTACACGTGGAGCACGGTGCAGTCGGCCGTCGACGCCGCCATCAGCGCTCTGCGCGGCATCTTCAACCTGATGGCTCCGACGACACCGGACAGCAGCAGCGGCGGTAACGACATGCGCAGCCGGCGCGCCTCCAGCTCCGCCTCCTTCGGCAGCACCATACTCCGCCGCTTCTCGACCGCGCTGTCGTCCTCCTCCTCCGTGATGGGCCCGCCTATCACGCCGCCGTACCGCAGCGCGCGCAACTCGAGCGTGCAGAGCCTGCCGCCGACGCCGACGACGCCGTTGCGGCTACGGGCGTCCATGTCCGCGGCGTGTCCGACAGCGATGCCGGCGGGGATGGCGCAGCATCACACGGTGCTCACGCCGATTCCGCCGACGCCGGCGTATGTGGATGAAATGATCAATCCGTTTGATGGGACGCCTGTTTCGTGAGTTTTATCCCTCTTTCAAGCTTTGTTTCTGTAGGACTTTGAGCACGGGCTAATCACTCGCTGCAGTGAGGTTAGCGATTACTTTAAGGCGGCGCGCAGGACCAGCCCCATCACGCAGGAGGATTTGAACATGTGAGTTCTCGACGCCCTTGCGCCTTTGGGTAGCTGTGCGGGACTGACACCCATGAGTAGGGATAACGTGGACCCGTTGACGCCCGTCAATCTGACTCCCATCGACAAGAGCGAGTACAAGGGACCTTACCACAACGTCCCCGACCTGCTGAGGCGGCTTTCGAACGCCCTCGCACCCGCAGCCATCGCTGTCTGAAACGAAGGAATTATTCCGGGGACTTCGCCGTGTGCAAATGTATCGATCGCCGCTTGGAGCGGCTCGGATTGTTTTTTGTATGATGCTTGAGTTGAACATTGTGTGACGATACTTGACGGCCTAATGGCTCTCTTGATATAGTGTTTGATGGGCACCGTCTTTACAGCCTGCCAGAGACAGTGAGTGTCTTGCGATGTACAGACAATCAGCCACTGTCACTACCATGTAATGATAATTTTTTTTTGTTGACGGATTCTTCATGATTGTGATCAACATCAACCACTTGCAGGTCGGCGGTGCTTTCACATCTGCCATAGTCTATGAGTATTCTTCAGGCCGTGTCAGGGCAACATCGCTTGTGTATTCCACAGATCCGGCTTCAGTAATGGTTCACTATGACCATCCCATCTGTAGAGTCAGCCTCATGCATCTGCCATGTGCCATGTTAGAGTGTGTACGTACCAGCCGCCAAACACCGGAACAACAAGCGCATCGTTCTAGTCAGAACGTCTACGAACGCCTCTCTATCTCGTGGGCAATGTCTCATTTTAATTCACCGTCTCCCCCAAGCCAAACATTCTAACCGAGTTGTTCCAGGCCCTACCACCGGTCAGCTCAGCACCCTACAGACTCTCGGTAGAATCAAGCTATACTCACGCCTCACAGACCTCCTCCACCGGAATCCCCTTGACCTTCGCAATGGCGTGAGCAACATGCGCGATCGTGCACGGCTCATTGCGCCCCTTGACCATCAAGCCCTCGGCCCACTTCTCCTTCTTAACGGCTTTAGGCAGCTGCGGCGCATCAGCCAGATACTTCGCCGACGCATGCGAGGGTCGCATCTCGCACTTCCCCCAACCACGCCAAACGTCAGCTCAGGCCGTCCATCCACTTGCGCCCACCCTTTCACCCCCACCACTCGCCACCGGTCGTAGACAGACGCGCTGCACAAAACGCAGGGAAGCGGCTCACTCACCCAAGGCCCATCCGTCTCAATCTGCAGCCTCCCCAACGGCACTTCCCTCACCACCTCCACATTCCCCTCACTCTTCAAACTACACCCATTCACCCCGACATCCAGCCCCATCCCCACAAGCCTCCACATCTCCTCCCTCGTCCCCGTAAAACTATGCACCAATCCCCCCCTCGGCAACCTCCCCATCCTCTCCCCCACCAACCTCTCAAAATCATCCGCAGCTGCCCTACAATGTAGAAAGAGGGGAAGTTGCAACTCCACCGCCAGATCCAGCTGCAGCTCGAAGTATTGGAGTTGCTGGTCGCGGGGGGTGAAGTGCAGGCGGTCGTAGTCGAGGCCGAATTCGCCGAAGGCGACGGTGTGGCCGGCTTGCGCGGTCGAAGTGGCTAGAGCGCGTAGTTCATCGAGTAATGCTGACGGGCCCCCAGGGTGTTTGTCGAAGGAGGTGGCGGCGCAGGGGTGCACGCCGACGGTGGCGTAGCAGAGGCCGGCTGCGTCGGATAGGGCGTGTCAGCTTGCGTGCGCATGTGTGTGTGTGTGGGTATGTACGGGGGGGAGGGGAGCAGAGCTGGGACATGGGGTGGTTGGTGGATGGATGGACTTACGGTATTGCTCCGCCAGCTCGACGGCGTGCTGAGACTCCTTCAGGTCAGAGCCCGTCACCATGAACTTCCTGCACCCGACTTCGAGGGCTCGTTGTATGACGCCGGAGAGGTCATCGTCGTGGACTTTTCGGCCGTGGTACACGCCGCGGAATATCGGGTCACCTAGGTTGATGCCAATCTAGGAGGGTGCGTGAGCGGGGACATGTGTGTGCCGTATTTGCTGGGAGGCTGCGAACCAACATCGATGTACTTTAGCTTGTTTGGTTTGGCATCGTTCTCGGCGGTGAGACCTGCGAGCAGAGGATTTGTAGGTGTCGCAGTGGGGACAGGAGCGCCGTTCGGTATTGATGAAGACATCAGCCTTGCAAATGTTGCCAGTGTCGATTGTTTGGTAAGAGCGCTCAAATTGAATGCTCGTCGAGCGAGAAGCATCAAGAGCAGACAGAACGGGGTGGTGACAGTAGTCTGATCAGAGAGGAATGATGACATGAGATGCATCTCACGATTCACGTCAACCCCTGTTCAGCCCTAGCCGCATCCTTGGCGATCTTCAGGAGCAACTTCCGCTGCAAGGTAAGACTGATGGTATATATTTCTCAATAGACTCATTATCAGATTCTACACGAACGCGGACAGTAGAAGTTACATTCATGTTGTCGTACTGATTTCATTTCGAAGACTATGCCCGCTAATCAAGAAGCACACATGGGTATCTAACATTCCGCATTCCTCTTAATCATCATCCTACCATGCCGAACAACGCCAACACTAACGCCCGCTTCTCCCGTCGTCCATCCCGGCATCCTCTCGCCGTCAAAAACTCCCTGCTCGACCAACTGTCTTATGCCAGCAAAGACATGCGAGCCTTGGAAACTAAACCTAACATCCGGCTTCCACTCCGATGACTCCGCTTGCGAACCGTCCTCTTCGTCTGACTCCACTCTATCGAGCAGCGAAGGTCTCGACTTGCGGCCACATCGGTCGGCAGCCACTTCCCCTTGCTGCATAGGCGTTTCCACGGCCTGCGCGTCATCACGCCTTACGGTGGATCCTACGAAGTCGGAGGTTATTGGGAAGGGATCATCAATGCGCACATCAAAACGCTCGATGCCCTCGCCATCACCTTCGAGACCTGAGCATCCGAATCGCCCCTGCGCAACGAGCTTCCGTCGCTTTCTGGTAGGTGAATCGGCGCGAGTCTTAGCCATATCGCCGTGGGAGCGCTTCGAGTCTGGCTGGAGATTCTCTCTACCCATGTCAGAGGAACTTACGCTCTCCTTCTCCATTGCAGAAGGTCTGCTGTAGTCAAGCGCATCATGACCGGAGCTGTCTTCGGCGAAGATGCTCCAGCCACCGCTGGCAGCGTTGGTGCGTCCTCCTCCGCGCAGCGCGAGCAGTGCATGAAGCGACTTGGTCATCAAGGATGTTGTCTTGAGGACGTAATGACATTGCGGACGTGAGAGAGCTTTGGGTACAGCATCCAAGACGACCTTGCGCAAGCTCCGCGATTCGCTTCCTGATGCTTGGCCAGGACTCGCAGCGATCGATACGTAGATGAATGGTGATGCATCTGGAAAGACGAGGAAGATGGAGTTCGACGCGTCGCCGAAAGTCTTCTGCTTGAAGTCTGTAACATCTTGTAGGGATTTTTGCGTATTGTATGGCGAGTCATGAATGTACACCCGTAGCAGAGTTATTGGCATGGTCTTTGCCCGAGTAAAGTAGTAGTGGGCCTTCGCGACTGGGGCAATCTCGCGTTGTAGGTTCAACAGAAAAGACTGTGGATGGAAGCGAGGCAGATGCTCTGTGTCACTTTCGTCCTCGACGTCGTCGCGCGATCTGTCGTCATCTAGGCCAGCTCTTGTCAATCGTAAAGCATTCCATCGCTGTGATGTGGTGTGATCTAGCAGATGGCGCGTCTCTGCTGTTGCTAGCTGGTATAAAGATATGCCCTCCCTCCAGTCTCCCTCGACTATTCGGTCAATAATCTCTCTCTTGCTTCCCTTGCGCGCCTGCAGCTCCTCGTAAATGTCCCGCAGCTCTTCAACACTCTGCGCAGGATCGTATGGTGCGGCGTCATCTTCAACGACGTCTTTCTCCGCATCGGCTGCCAGGTAAGGCGCGCATAATGCGAGATTCGATTCTTCCAGCCATCCCAATGCGAGCGCTATCAAGGACGCCCGTGAGAGCCGGGATAGTACTTTGAACACATTCCGGTTAGACGGAGAGAGTCGCAGACTGTGGGATAGCGACGCAGTCGTCGGCACTGCGGGTGGTCTCCGAGGGGCCATGGGTATAGTTGCATTGACGCAGTGGCATTGCTGTTTACTCGGTGCAGGTGGCAGCCATCAGCGGAGGTAAACACGCATCGCGATGGTTGGACGCGACAGACTCGCATGTGCCCGCCGTTTCCCTCGGATGGTAGCGGGTGAATTACAAAGCAAGGCGCCAAGCCGCATTCGGCAGGCGGACACGAAGGGCGGGAGGGGGTTTGCACATGCTCGACCGACGGACAGCCCCAATGAGTCCGAGCTGAAGACATTCATTCAGCCTTACAGAATGGACAAGAATATCCCCCTCCCCTCGACGGCGCAAGACCGCTTTCTCTCTCGTCTCCGATCTATCCAAAGCAATCGTCTTTGTCTACGTCTTGTACAAGCGCCAAGCGATCGCCGGCGTCGATGTGTTCATTGTCCCCGGACCGATCGGCTTGACCGTTTCTGTGATCACACTTACGTTAGCTTATTCCCATAGTGGGGCGGCGAGCCCATCGACTTCACCAACCCACAATCCCACGCTTCTCTCCCACACAACCTCCCCCAGTCAAAGCGCACCTTCCTGCTCTTCGTATTAAACATCCTCGAGGACAGCTGCTACGACACGGTCACCTTAACGTGGACGTATACGGAGGTCGCTTCCGTCCTGCCTCGGCCACCGCCGGCTCACCAGTTGGGCCAGAGCAGAATTACTCAGCACACGCGCAAAGAGCCCATCGTCACCACAAAGCGCTGCATGAAAGCAGTTCTCTATACCACCACCCGCTCCTAGGAGCTCTCCACTACCACCAGTCGGCGCAACCATGTCCGCCTACAACGCTCGGCGGGGGCCCAACGTGTCGCAGTATATTCAAAACCTCAACACTATGCCTTCCGCCCACGAGATGGCCTCGTCACAGAGCCAGGAGGGCTTCGCTCCTGTCAATGAGGACCTGGCGCTGTTCGCGAACACGGATTTCTTCGATTTCGACATGGGCGAGATGACGACGAACATGTCGCAGCCGCTGCCAGAGTACAACTCAGCTGAGGTGGAAAGGGCCAGGAGACAGAACGTTGCTGCCGCGTTTGCGAACAACGACCAGCCGACCGATTATCTGGATGGTAGGTTGACTCCACGCCCAGCATATAACTGCGTTCCCCGGCTTGCACATGCAGCATGCCATCCGCTGCGATCCGAGAGCGTCCTCGGGGCACTCTCACCTCCACACGTCTTCCTTTTCGATCATGTTGACTAACCCACCTCCGTCACAGAGGACTTCCAGTTCACCGACTTCCCTCCCTTCACCGGCCTCCCCAACACCACTACCACCAACGGCCTCCCCAGCACCACGAACAACGGCATCCCCACCCCCACCACCACCACCGCCGTCCCAGTCCAACAACCAAACCCCTACACCATCTCTCAATTCACTACCACCCCCACCACCAGCACCACGCAAAAGCGCACCGCCCCCTCCACCCCCACCGACGCGCTCGAAGGCCAGGCGCGCAAAGAAGCCGAGGACGACAAGCGGCGGCGCAACACGGCCGCGTCGGCGCGCTTCCGGGTCAAGAAGAAGGAGCGGGAGCGGGCGCTGGAGAAGACGGCGCGCGAGATGACGGAGAAGGCGACGGCGTTGGAGGCGCGGGTGCAGCAGCTTGAGATGGAGAATAAGTGGCTTAAGGGGTTGATTACTGGGAAGGGGGAGGGTAATGGCAAGGGTACGTTGCAGAGTGGTGGGAAGGAGGAAGAGAGGAGTAGTAGGGAGAGGAATGAGGGGGTGGGGACGGAGGGGGAGGGGGAGGGGGAGGGTGTGGTCGTTGTTTAGACTTGGAGTAGCGGAGATTTTTAATATACCTGGCCGCTTGAGAATACTCGTGGCTTATAATCCCCATCATCGTTTGCCGCCCTGCTAGTGGTCTTGTGGTGATTTTGTGGATCCCCTGGTCTGGAAGAGCTGTTGTATAGCTCGACTGAAGGTTAGGACAGAGCGAGAGGCAGGATATCCGACGATTACCTTGCAACTTCACTGACTCGGTCATCGGTCCTTCCATCTCGTGTGGCTCGCAGCGGAGATGGTGTCCTGTCTTCTGTACGCCTGTGGCTAGGATCGATAACTGCTAACACTTCTCTTGTCTGCTTCGCCAATTTGAGGCGAGGTTAGCAGTCGGTGCAGTACCTTCGGATACGAGGGGGTGTCCATCTTCGACATGAATGGGGACTGTTCTGTAGTTGAGTGTGCTGGTCTAGCCACATCCCCGCCTTTTTGGTGGTCTCATTCTTCAACTGTGTCTTTGGCCTTGATCATGATCACATGTCCTACATAACCCGGCTCTTTCAGACATCGCAAGGACATGTATATGGGACGAAGCTGTCGTTTGAGCATGCACCGCAGAAACCATAGAGTGGAAGGGACGATTGTGAATGCTTTAGATGGTTGATAGATGGTCCTCCTCTTGAGGCCTTTTCCTCAAGATTGCCCCGACTCTTCTTCCCAGTGTGCAAATGATAGGGATCACCTTTGTGCTGTTGATGATCCTTTCCTTCTCATCAAATCTATCGTACAGCCGAATCCGGGAAAATCAATCTTGGGTATGTTGAAAAGGAGGTTGAGTTCTCCATAGTACAACCCGTTGCCTTGCTTCCTCCTCACTGAGCCGATGCCTAGTAAGGCGCATAGCCTCGTCCACGACCGCGGTAACCGCCGCGGTATCTATGGTTAATCAGTCAGTCGAAGATCCTCTCAATAGTCTCATCTCAAGGGATTTCACTTACCCGCCGCCGCGCGGTGGTCCGTAAGCGGGGGGACCATAACCTCCACGACCGCCATGGTATCCACCCCTTCCACCTCTCGGAGGCGGCCCGCCACGACCACGACCGCCCCTAGTCATACCGGGCAGGTTCGTTCGCTTTGGCACGACCTGAGCAGAAGTTAGCGGATGTTTCGCCGTTAGGAGGTTGAGAGGTTTGCCAGACCTTCAAGTTCCGTCCTCGGAAGACGCTCTCATTCAGCACCAGGGCCTGAGCGATCAGACTCGGCTCCGTAAACTCCACATACGCATACCTGCATACGCTCATTAGCGTTCCATCTCTTGCTGCCAAACTCTTGCCAGGTAGCGAAGATTTTTCAAGCGGCATGACAAAAAAGAAGAGATGAAGCCGATCATGACTGCCCAGCGCTCCCCCAGCAGAAACAACACGCGGAGACGTCTCAGCATTCCAACATCCGAAATCATTCCGCCATGACAACTGTGCGATTTTCAACAAGGAGAAGTCCAGCTCTTGGTCACTAACCCCTTAGGATGCCCCGTGAACTTGTCCAGCAGTATCGTCACGCGGTTGATGGAGCCGCAGCTCTGGAAGTGCGCCTGGATCTCCTCGGGCGACGCGCCGTAGTCGACATTGCCCACGAACACGCTCCGCGCGTCGATGTCCTCCTTGTTCTCGCGCAGGTCATGGCTCTGCTGGTCCAGCGTCGCTTGCATCTCGCGCAGCTTGGCCGCTTCGGCTTCCATCTCTTGCACCCGCTTCTTCATCGCGGTTATTTCTTCCTGCGTCTCCTTTCAGCCTTTGTTCTCATGACTGTAAACCGGTGTTGTGAGACGTGCGCGGCAGGGAGATCTGCTGCGCGGCTCTCGAAGGGGATGTCCTACCTCGTCATCGTTCTCGCCCTCGTGGTGTAGATCGAGCTGCTCATCCTCCCTATGTACCTCGGAGTCCGACATGGTTGTAGCAGGGAAGCGGGTCGACTAGTGAGTGTCTCTGTGATTTCGTGAAAGTTAGCAGGCTGTGAGCATATTTGAGGGAGAGCCGGAAGCCCACACTATCTTTATGAGTCAACTCAAGAGTTCAACGTGATGTTTCAGTGTAACTGTGAAGCGCCGCGATCAACTCAGTGTGCTCAGGGAATGGTCGAGTATCACGATCCTGTGACAAGGACAATAAAGCTAGGGTTGTTGTCAGAAGAGTTACGCGTTGGACTCGAGTAACGGAGAGCTTCGCGAAGTCTTGGCGCATTAGCCAATCTTAGCTTCCCGCTCTGTGACGCTGTTCAAGTTTAGAGGACAATAGCGCTGAACCAATGTCTCCCTCCGACCAGTGAGCTATATTCTAGTAGCGGAGGACTATTGCCTTTGATACGGTTGTGATTTGGAAATGATAGTTGATCACTTCCTTAACTTTCTGGATGACGTCAGCGCACTTGCAAAGGCCGGGTGAAGCATGTATTGGTGGACACAATGAGTGAAGAGAGCAGTCCCCTACTTCGCGAGCACCAGCACGCCCTCTTGGACCCCCTCAAGGGACGCCTTCACCAGTGGATTAGTCCTGCCACTGAGTCACGAGCGCAGTACAGCCGCCAACAGCTGCGGCGCTATTTCACATCCAAGACTGGGCACTATTCAATCTTAGTGCTTGTGTCGCTGGACGTTGCTTGTATTTTTGCGGGTATGTATCTGGTGTAAGTGGAGAACGCTGATGGAACGGGCACTAATCACTCCTAGACTTCGTCATAAACCTGTTCGTCTGCGAAAGACGGGCATTCGACACAGGATGGAATACGGCTCTTGACACGCTTGGCATCGTCAGTCTGGTGTTCTCTTGCCTGTTCATGGTCGAACTTCTAGCGTCCGTCTGGGCATTCGGCTGGGGGTATGTTGACACTCTTCATGGTCTCGCATAAGGCTGATGCTCTTTTAGGTACTTCCACTCCAGATTTCACTGCTTCGATGCAATAGTCATACTTACAGGTTTCGTGATTGATGTGCTTCTCAAAGGTGTCCTTGAGGAGATAGCCTCACTGGTGGTGGTATTACGACTTTGGCGCGTGTTTAAGATAATCGAAGAATTGAGCGCGGGGGCGCAGGAGCAAATGGAAGGCTTGCAAGAGAAGGTTGAAACACTTGAGCGCGAAAACAGAGAGCTGAAGCAGGAGATTCGGAAGTTGAAGGCTGGAAAGGCGAAGGATGGGTCATAAATTCAATGCTTCTATGTTGCTCCCGTGGTCTTTCGAGCCAGCCCAAACACCCACCCCGACCCCTTAAGCACTCCCGCTACCAGAACAATATATAGAGTGGTAAACAAGGGGAAGCATCGTCTCAGCCAGCATGTTGAGTAACCAGTAACAAAGAGGGTATAGTCGCAACAGCCAAAGAGGTGTATCGTTACCCAAACAGGTCGATGGAAAACGTGCGCTTTCGCCATGAAGCTAGCGCTTGGGGGTGACTGGGAATATGACATTCCGACGCGACGTTCGGCCATCATTCTGGTTGCATATGTCAGAAGATTTTCACACGGAATATTAAAGCGTCTGTTACCTGCGTCACCGCTCGAAAGGCTAGCTCCCCCTCATGCAGTATCATTTCTCGTTCTTCCGGAATCCCAAAAAGGTCCTCGATGGTGGAGTACTCCTTGATCACCATCATGTTGTCGTCGACCATGGTGACAATCCCATTCCCCTGGCCACCGTTCGCTAGATCCCCAGAGCGACCACGATTCTGTCTGTTGAACTCATCGACCTCGACGTGCCTAGGAAGAGGTTTGTCTATCTGATTATGCGGGTTCCTGCCTTGGCTGCGAGCGTACGCCAGCCGCTCTTTACGCGTGGCTTTCCTGCCAGGGCGTTTTGCGATCTCCTTCATCTTGGCTTCTTTGTCAAAGAACGCGACGTCTGGATGTAAATCTGGACGAGCGGCGAAAAGATCCCTCACAGTATAGTCATTTTCGGTGGCATCCACGTATTTATCGAACCAGCTATAATCCCGCTTCGAAGACTCGCCTGAGTCTCGTTGAGGATTGACGATGTCATCGGCCTGTTCGACATGGCTACGATCAGAGGTTCTTTCCTCGTGAGCAGGCACGCTCTCCTCCCCGAACGTGTTCATACTTTGCAGTGGCTCTTCCGCCATGTCGTCAGGTGGTCCTTCGAGCGACTGGATAGGTTCATCGCAACCGTCAACGTCTTCTTGCCTATCTGAAGGACTAGTTGACCCTGCCTTGCGAGCTAAGGGGCCCATCTCCGCATCAGTGTATCCGAGCAGCGGTGGTGTATGTGAGCGGTATGGGTCAGCCTTTTCAGGTATCGCGGACTTTGGTGGCTGTTCTATCAAGGATCTTTGATTGTGCGCTTCTAACGAGGAACGTTTCGATTTGTTGGTCAATCGTTTTCCCGACGAAATGGGAGCTGTATTTGGGGTGTTTCCGACCGTTCTCAATACACAACTGGAAGGGTGTTTCCCTGACGGCGTGTAGTTCATTGTGCTTGGTTCAAGTTGCGCGGACGTTGCTTGTGTGGAGTTCTGTATGGT
>JAKLMF010000110.1:0-30555 GCA_022813555.1 Botryosphaeria agaves | reverse complement strand
TTGCTCCAGCTGTAATGGCAGCGGTCAAAGAAAATACGGGCGGATCAGACAAGTCTGTATCTCAGACGAGTGCAGATGCTGCAAGTGCGGCCCCTTCACAAGACGTCGACAAACTTCGCGAATCGGCAAGTCGTCAGCGTGTGCTCTACACTGCAAATGTCGGTGACGCGCGCATCGTTCTTTGCCGTAACGGCCGGGCCCTTCGGCTCTCGTATGACCACAAGGGCAGCGATGAGAACGAAGGCAGAAGAGTTGCTAATGCTGGCGGTCTAATACTCAACAACCGAGTCAACGGCGTGTTGGCGGTCACCCGAGCTTTGGGCGATGCATATATGAAAGACTTGGTCACCGGTCATCCGTACACTACCGAGACGGTGATACAACCGGACCAAGATGAATTTCTGATTTTGGCGTGTGATGGGGTGAGTGTCTTGTCCTTGACTAAGCTGAACCAGCTGACCATTGCTTGCTAGCTATGGGACGTCTGTACCGACCAAGAAGCTGTTGACCTCATACGCCACACCATCGATCCTCAGCTCGCCTCCAAACAGCTAGTCGAACACGCCCTCGCACGCTTCTCGACCGACAACCTGTCCTGCATGGTTGTACGGTTCGACAACAAGGCGCTCAAACAGCGGAAAGCAGAGTCCTCCGTGGGCGTCGAGGGAGATCCAGTGAGCTCTAAGGGTAGCGTCAGCGAGACTGATGCCATTGTCTCTCAGGCGAAGACGCATCGGGGTGAATCGGGGGATGATGCCCCCGTGCTGTCCCCCAGAACCATTGCTGAGGTGGAAGAGGAGGCGGAGAAAGACCCCGGACCAGAGCTTAACGCGGAGGCTCTGAAAGCGCATCGGAAAGATATCTGATGCCTTGCCGTCTATAGCAGCTATCCTTTTCGTCATTTTACTCCCTCACGCCGGTCCCGTTTCTGACACGTTGTTTTCGAGGCAAGGCCAGTACACCATGTCGGAGCACAGTGTTTGGTCATGTATGCGCAGAGTAGCTTACTAGAGCTGCTCCGAAGCGACGCTTACGCGGTTTTCTGTTTCCATGCTTCTTGAGCATTACCACCGATCTAGCATGAGAAGGCGTCTGCATGTTCCTAGTTTCGTTGGTGCGAGCAAACTGCTCACGCTCGTTGAATAACCATCTAGGATTGCTGACTCCATATGTGTTCACCTCCTCGATATAATGCTTATTGCTGGAGATAGGCTTGCTCCGGCAGTGTTGACCTGACCCATACTTAACACGTGATGTGACGACGCCAAGATTAGAACAGCCTAAGCCTGATTGAGATTTACCTGCATCAGTCACTTCGTTCAGTTGACTTGTCATATTCGCCGTTTATCGCTGTTGGCCTCGCTGGATACAATATCTACCGACTCCCAAGACCCTCACGAATCCAGCGCTGAAAGCCGTTCACCTCTGTGCTCCGCAGAACCCCACAAAGGAGAAGCAGTCAGGCTACGGACTACTTGCAGATCTACCCCACGCAAATTGGCGACACTTTAATTTTGCAGAAACTCGGCCCAGCTCGAACAACCCGCCCGCAGCGCAACGAGCTGATTCCCCTGCCGCATGAGCGTCCTCACCGCGCCTCAAACATCCAGGGCGGCCGCTCGTCTCACAGACTCTCACAGCAAAAGCCACCATGTCCGGGTCAGACGCTGTGGAAGCGCGAGCTGGCTCGAGGCAGCCAACAACCGCAGGCCTAGCAGCTGCTCCCGAAACCGCCTCCTCCGGAGCTGGTCACGAGCCCAGCTTTGTGCAGCCGTCCTCGTACCTGCGTCCTCGGGGCCATTCTCGACCAATGACTCCGAACAAGTCGCTCAGCCCCGTCGACCGTGAGCAGGTGGAAAGTCTGGTGAGTGCTTGAGACGGAGCCAATCCTGCCCTTGCGCTTTCCGTTAGTTGATCCGTCTTACCGCTTCTTTACAGGCATGGGAGAGGGGACGTGTTGGCTGTTGCGCGGAAACACGGATGAACGCATGAACTTTGACTGACCATGACTCTTTGACTTTGACAGCGTGCGATCCGAGCGTTTCTGAAGGTGCGGACAAGCTACGATGTGCTGCCGCTGAGCTTCAGACTCATTGTCTTTGATACTTCGCTGCTGGTGAGGAAGAGCTTGAACATCCTCCTCCAGAATGGTGAGTAGCCGGCCCTGGGTATTGCCGCTGCCTGGCTGACGACAACTTTTGCAGGCATCGTCTCAGCCCCTCTATGGGATTCCCAAACATCGACCTTCGCCGGACTTCTCACGACATCCGACTATATCAACGTGATTCAGTACTACTGGCAGAACCCAGATGCACTCACACGCGTCGACCAGTTCCGCCTCAACAGCCTGCGCGGTATGTTCGGTCTGCAAACTATTACGGATACATCAAAAGGTACTGATCATTACAGACGTGGAGAAAGCAATTGGCGTGACGCCCATCGAGACCGTCTCGATCCACCCTGAAAAGCCGCTGTACGAGGCATGCCGCAAGATGCTCGAGTCTCGCGCACGACGTATACCTCTCGTGGACATCGATGATGAGACGCAAAGGGCGATGGTGGTCAGCGTCGTCACACAATACCGTATTCTCAAGTTCGTTGCTGTCAACGTGAGAGAGACGCAGGCGTTACAGAGGCCATTGAAGGAAATTGAGGTGGGGACATATACTGGACTGGCAACAGCGTACATGGATACGCCGGTTATGGATGTGATCCACATGTTGGTGAAGAAGAACATCTCGGCCGTACCCATTCTCGACAGAGATGGTAAGCTTTGCCGTTTACCACTCTACGGAGAGGAAGTCACTAATGGGTTTAGGCGTGGTCATCAACGTCTTCGAGGCTGTAGATGTCATCACTCTCATCAAAGGAGGGGTTTACGATGATCTCAACTCCAGCGTTGGCGAGGCGTTGCTCAAACGAAATGACGTACGATCTTCCCGTGGCTACTTGCATACATTGAACACTGACCAAGAGTAGGATTTCGCTGGCATCTTCACATGCTCCGTATACGACCAGCTAGCCACTATATTCGACACCATCCGCAAATCACGAGTACACAGGTTTGTCGTGATTGATGAGAACAGCCGTTTGAAGGGAGTCCTGACGTTAAGCGATATCCTGGAGTACATCTTACTCGAGGGAGAGGGTGACGAGACTTGAAGAGAACAGGTGAATGCACGGTATGCTGGTATCAACAGGCACAAGAACTTTGTGCAATACGTACGATATACCGAAGACTTGCCGGGACCTCGGATGTCTGGACTATCCGCTGAATATCGGCCCTCCAACGTTGGATGGGCTTCTCAGTACCAGCAGACGGAGAAGCGAATGATCGCCGTAGGCGTCGTGGTCGATTGGAGTATCTCCAGAATATTCTCTGAGTATTTAGAGCATTTGTTGGCTAGCGGAGGAGAGTGGCTAAGGAAGGCTTGATCTTTGCGGCTCTTTCCTCACTATAGATCGTTCTTGCATATATTCAGGGATAGACTCAGGATATCTTGGCAGCGGGTTGCGGGAGGGCTTGCCATGTCTTTTACGAGGCAAGAGCGGCCTCGTAAATAGTTCAGTATTCGTAAGTCACTATATTCTCAAACCTACTCCATCCACTCTTACTGATGCAATGGATAGAATGAAGAAAGACGTTCGCTTCTGGCTTTCGCGCCGGTTCACTCGTGGATCGCATGTGACTCGGGCGTGCCCTCATAATCTGCCTTTAGAACCGCCTCCAGAAACAGACGCATTACAGGACATTTGTCGCCTCGGCGGACTCAGCCTTCTCCATCTACCACATACTGTCGCGGCAGCCAGGATCGCAATACCCGCAGCTTTGGCAGCCATGGCAACCTTCCTTTTAGAGAATGGTGGATTTTGCATACGTTCGTAGGGGAGTTCATGATGCTGACGATAGGATCTCAGGACAGCGTACCCCGGGCGTCTTCCGTATACCAGGCAACCGACGAATAGTCATAGCATTGCACAATCATTTCGCTTTACAGATCCAAGCAGCTTGTAGATATCGACACACGATCGAAACCACTATTGGCAATGCAAGACTACCACCCAATCTGACTTTCTCCATCCACGACGCCGCCTCAGCCTTTAAGAAGTTCGTCTCGGAGATCCCTGGAGGCATCCTCGGCAGCCTACACCTCTTCGACGCCATCTGCGCCGCATTTCCACGGCCACCATTTTACATTTTCCAAGAGCGCCGTCCGCAAGACCGCGTCGACGCCGAGCGTGTCGCCCAAGCCATCCTCGCGCTCCACTGCTCCGACAGAATCGCCCTCGTCACAGCCGTGTTCGGGCTCCTAGTGTACTTCCGAAGGGAAGTCGGTCCCCCGTCCGACGGCAGCATGAGTGCCCGCGCCCTCGGCATCGTCTTCGCGCCGCTGCTCCTGGGCAACCTGACCGAGGGCATACCGGTGCAGCGCGAGTACATCCGCACGAAAAGCTACCCCGGCACCGCTTCCGAGAACTCGTACAACCTAGCCAGCAGCATCCAGCGCCTCAACGTCGCCGCCACAGTCATCGAACTACTGATCACGAGCTGGGAAGACGTGGTCTGGCACATCCGCTGCCTGCAGCCGGAAGGCGGGTGCTACTTGCCGTGGCCATCCACGCCATATCCGTCTGCCGCTGACTCACATCGCGGCACACCCGCCCGCACATACCGCCGCCCGAGAGGCGATTCGGGGGTGCTGTTCGAGGAGCCGGTCTGTCCGCGGGACTCGGAGGAAACGACGCTGTATGAGGAGGATGTTTTCGTGACGGCGCTGTCGTTTTCGGAGGGCAGTCGGACCGAGTCTTCGTCCGGCAGTCGCACGGCGTCGTATCAGTCTGTATTTGAGAATCCGAGGCAGGAGGAGCGGTTTGGGCATCCGAGGCGACAGACGGACTTGGGATTGCTCGGGCAAGAAGGACGGTTTGGTTTGCCGACGCGGCCGCCGACGAGGGCGGTGCGCTCGTTTTCGTTGCCGCTGCTCAGTAGTCGTGCTCAGTTGTGCCGGGATTGAGTTCGGTACGGGGTTTGCTCCGGTCTGGAGGGTTTTGGATTGCCGCATTCAGCTCTTGAACCGGCGTCAGGCGTTGTGGAGGATCCTTTGGTGAGACTAGTACCTCTCCGGTGGAGTAGCGTCGATTGTAGAAATCTATGTTGTTAGGGACGTCGTTGGTTGGATAACGTCGTATTGTTGGCTTTGGTGCAGTATGTAGTAGCATTAATTCATCGCTATATTTAAAGCATCAGAGTTCTGCTCAACCTGGTAATTGCAAGCGCCGTGGCTGCAACATGGGAAATCCTCATGTCGACGGTGCATGCTCGAGATCCACTACCTGCATCTCGGCGCTCTGTCCGCTTCTTGCCCCGCCATGCCCCGCGTCGAACCCCCTCTCCCCACCCCCGCCAAGAAGCTGATTGCGCCTCGATGGAAGCAACACCTCCACATGGGGCGCTATGCGCCTGTCAGGATAATACGTCCCCAATCCGCAATGCCTTGAGTACTTCATCTGCCATCTCCCGTCCAAATTGCCCGCTGCACCACCATCCCGTAGACCCTCCTCACAGGCGCAACCATGTCAGGTACCACCATCTCCCCGACCCAAGACCATTGTACCGGGAAGAGCTTAGCACTAACCCCCTCCCCAGCAAAACACTTCCTCAACGACCCCACCGCCCTCGTCCAAACCGCGCTCCGCTCCATCACCCTGACAAACCCCTCCGTCGCCCTCGATCACGAAAACAAGATTGTCTACCGCAAACTTTCCTCCTCCTCGTCCGGCGATGACCAAGTCTCTCTCATCTCGGGCGGCGGCTCGGGGCACGAGCCCTCGTTCGCCGCGTTTGTGGGTGAGGGATTGCTTACTGCGGCGGTCGCGGGCACGATCTTTGCGAGCCCGAGCGCGGAGCAGGTGAGACGGGCGATTTTGAGGAGGGTGCCGAGGGGGAAGGGGGTGCTGGTTGTGGTGATGAACTATACGGTTCGTTCTTTCTTTTCCACGTCTGCTGAGTTGCGAAGGGCCCTACGGAAGCTGATGCAAGGGTGTTGTGGTCATGTAGGGCGACATCCTCAATTTTGGCATGGGGGTTGAGAAGGCGAAGGCGTCTGGGCTCGATGTGCAGATGGTTGTGGTGGGCGATGATGCGGGCGTGGGGCGCAAGCAGGGGGGGAAGGTCGGGCGCCGTGGCATTGCGGGGACGGTGCTCGTGCATAAGGTTGCTGGCGCGCTGGCTGCGACTGGCGCCTCTTTGGATGATGTGGCCAAGGTTGCCCAGCTTACTGCTGATAACATTGTCAGTATTGGTAGCAGCCTGGCGCATGTGCATGTTCCCGGCAGAGAGGTGGGTGAGGAGGATGTTGGGATGGGGGAAGTGGAGGTCGGGATGGGGATTCACAATGAGGCGGGGTCGGAACGGGTGAAAGAGGGGTTGGGGGAGTTGGTGGGGAGGATGTTGAGGTATATGTTGGACCCGAAAGACGAGGATAGAGCCTTCCTGCAGGTCTCGGAGAACGATGAGACCGTACTGCTCGTGAACAACCTCGGCGGCGTCAGCGTGCTTGAGCTCGGTGGCATCACGAACGAGGTTGTGGAGCAGTTGGCCCGCGACTGGAAGATCAGGCCTGTGAGGATCTTGGCAGGCACATACATGACGAGTTTGAATGGGCTCGGGTTCAGTATCTCGCTGCTCAAGGTCCAGGACACCGGGCTTGGTGAGGGGAAGTCAATGCTGGAGCTGCTGGATGCGCCGGCAGAGGCGACGGGTTGGGCGGCTGCGGTGAAGCCGGAGACGTGGAAGAAGAGCTGGGATGAGACGAAGGAGCAGGCAGCGGCGGATGAGGAGGCAGCGAAGCCGAGTAATTTGCAAAGTACGTGTGACGCCTTCCATCTTCCTTATGTTCAAGCAATGTCCGCCATCGCAAGTTACTCGTTGATGCTCTTCCTCAGCGTTATATCTTACTAACCGCCCTCCCAGTGGACCCCAATCTCGCCAAACGCGCTCTCGAAAGCGGCCTCAACCGCCTCATCAAAGCCGAACCCGACATAACCCGCTACGACACCGAAGTCGGCGACGGCGACTGTGGCATTGGTCTGAAACGAGGCGCCGAAGCGATCCTGAAGCTCCTCAACAATAAACAAACAGACGACGCCGCCCTGTTCCTCGCCAACATCATTCAAACCGTCGAGAACACGATGGACGGCACATCCGGCGCCCTCTACGCCATCTTCCTCAACGCGCTTGCGCACGGCCTGCGGTCTCAGTCACCTGAATCGCCGACGGACGCCACGGTGGAAGTTTGGGCGAAGGCGCTGCAGTCGTCGCTTGATGCGCTGGGGAAGTATACCCCTGCTCAGCCGGGCGATCGCACGTTGATAGACGCGCTGCATCCCTTTATTGAGACTTTGATGAAGGAGAAGGATGTCGGGAAGGCGGCGGAGGCGGCAAGCGAGGGAGCCAAGAGTACGAAGGGGATGAAGGCAAGCTTAGGAAGGACAGTGTATGTGGGCGGTGAGGGATGGCAGGGTGTTCCGGATCCTGGAGCACATGGTCTGGCCGAGTTCCTGTTGGGTTTGAGCGAGGGGTTGCAGTGAGGCTGTGGGAGGAGCGAGAGTGCGATGAAACTGTGGGACAGTTGAGGGTGCAGAAGGTGTCTATTCAGCGATGTTTTTGGGTATTTGAAGAAGTATCAGGAAATATGTGAAAAGTTGGTTTTGAACGCCATACACCGGTCCTTGCATGCTACCAAACCTAACTATGGTATATCCACCCCATTCGTAGACTCAGCTCAGCAAAACGAGGATTACAGAATCGCCTCGCAAGAACCTGTCGCCGCAGTCAGCCTTATCATCACTCCCCTTCTGCACCCATGAAACAACACCAGCGCACGCCAAGCTTACAATTTACTAATAAACCGGTCCTTGTTCATCGGCTTGCCCTTCTTGCCGCTGGCCAGCCGCGGCGTCTCGGTCCACATCTCCTTGACGTTCTCCAGCACCATGTTGCAGTGCCGGTCAAAGGCCTTGACGCGCGCCAGCAGCTTGCGGTTGTTGCGGCACGATATCAGGACTTGCGTGTGAGAGCGCACGGCGGTTTGCAGGATCGAGAGCGGGCCAGAGGTGAATTCGTACTCTTCGAGTTGTGCGATTTCGTATTCCCTGTGAGGGAGAATTAGCGGCGGGCTCGTGAAGGAGAGGGAGTATGTTGGTGTAGGGGGGCCTGGTGGAGGACGTACGTGAGGTCGTTTCGCGGCTTTCCGAGGAGTTCTCTGTTTCTTGTTAGCTGTGCATTCAGTGTCGCACGGACATGCGAACACATACTGTATCTTTGCGTCCGCCATGTTGTATGATGTTGAAGGTTTACTTGGGGACTCGCCGACGGTTCACACAGCACCACGACTTTGGCTCAGAAAGTTATGGAGGGACAGGCTGCGCAACAGAGCTAGTGGTAGGCAGACTGGTACTTATTGGGCGTGTTTCTGTGCCAGTGCTTCTTAGGCACTACCTGGGATGTGCGGTCGGAGCGGAAAAACATGGTTTAGCTTAAAGGGTTCGTGTCGCGTTCCTGACGGGCGGCGTCATGTCTTGGCAGAATTGAAGCTATGGCTCGCGATGGTCGCGTAGTAAAGGTACCTCTAGCAACCACTCCGAACTTAAACCATCGCATCTCCCACTCTTTTAACTCTTCGAACCCGCCAGTCGACCTTTTCATGATGAAGGCCAAGAGATGAGTCATTGTCTTGCTGCCTTTTAGATTTAATACTTCGTTCTCGCGAAAGCTTCCGGCCTGAATACACGTTCCTTACACGCTACGCTACTCACACCACTTGGAATCTCGAAACACGTCCAGCCACGCCGCACAACTCAGTTCTTCCAAGATCCATACATTGATGACACTCTGATTGATGACTCTCTATACAAGAGATCTTCTGTGTCTCTTTCTCTCCATCAGAGGACAATGTCCTCACCGTCGCTTTTCCGGGATCATGCCTCACCTGACGCCATGTCCGCGCCCGCAGACTCTCCGGAGGAGGCCATGGACTCTGAAATACCGCGACGTCTGATGAGAGGTGCGAAGCTATGCGAACTCATATGAAGCAGGCCAATTGCTCACCTTTGCAACAGTCAAAGTCTTGTATTCATTCGATGATCAGAACAAAACCAACTGCCTTGCTCGATTACCGAACCCGCAGAATATCCCGACTGTGGACCTGGATGAAGGCACCCAGATAGGTGTCATGGAACTCAACAAATGCATCCAAGCCATTGTAGCAGCGAGGTAAGTTGTCGAATGATTTGTGCAGCCTACAAATCCACATCCCAGCAAACGACCAGGATTGTGAGGACTAACAGCATCGCTCTGATAGCCCGGAACTCATCACCAAACTCGAGCAAGATTATACCGTCTACGCATACGACTTCTCAGAGTACGAAACGCCACTCGTCGGTCAGGGCATGCTATCGTGGGTCCTCGCTTCGGCTTCTCCAACACCGAGCGCACCTGCAAGTCAATCACGAACCATGATAACCGGCCGCGTTTGCAAGAACATCCTTGGCATATTCTCGAATGGGATTAAAGAGACGTTGGAGGTTAAGCTGAAGCTCGTCCCGGTCCCGTCACGCTCACAGAGCAAATATTTGGAAAGCATGGAGGCATACCACAACCTGAGCAGGTTGATGCCGGAAGGCTTCGATCCCAACGCCTGGTCTGAGTTCCTGGAGGCAAACCCAAGCATTGGACCACTTGCTGGTCAGTCCACGGCGCGACCGACAACCGGCGGCAATCGAGCCAGCACAGGCGGAAACGAATTCATCAATCAACTGCTTTACTATGCACGTGACGACGGGGATCTATCCATGTCTCAAGCAGGCAGCGTCCAAGGCAGCAGAGCGGGAAGTCCAACGCCAAGCATGCGTTCCTGTGCGGCTCTGCAACACATCACGCAGGACGATTTTACCCGGCCATCATCACGTACTTCGGTAAGAAGTCTGCGTCCGTTAATGCCACGTCCAGCATCAGTCAGCGAAGGAGACACATCGGCACAAGCACATCAGGATGGCGCTGGCAAGAAGCGCGCGCGTGTCACAAAAACGAGCTTCCGTGGAAGGCCTTCGTTTGGTGCAAACAACGAATCACTACGGGTTGCTGCTAGCACTGCTGCATCGATACGCGTCCACCGGCCGGTAGCCATCAACCCTACAACTCAAGATATTGCTGGCAACGAACAACAACCAAGAGCACCTACGCCTCGCCCGGATCGACGAATCATGCCGCAAGTTCAAGGTCGCACGTCACGGGTCAGCTCGTTGAGACATCAGGCCTCAGCTGAGGAACCTGGGGATTATATCTCACCTTATGGTCGTTCTCAAGCGGAGCAAACCTACTCCACCAATGTGTTGGCGGAAGACGAAGAGCGACAAAGCGCCTTTGGAACTCCTAGCCCGGAGTTCCCGTCATCGCCACCGGAGTTTGACTCAAATTCCATACCCCCGTCTAGTCCCGCTCTACCGGGATTACCATATCCGGATGATTCAGGATTTATGAGTGAGTGTGGCCTCGATCTTGATGAGGAAGCAGAACCCGATCGAACCACCAAGCGTGGGACCGCAAAAAGACAGCCATCTAGGCGCCAAGGTTCGACCGATCCGTGGGTTTCGGAAGTACCAGGTGATAGTTCGCTACTGCCGACGAAACTGTTGCCTCGTCCAATTCATTACCGGAGAGCGGAGACGATGAACAAACAAGCTGCAGCTGCCGCCGCTGCTTGGAATGTTCCTGGGAGCTTCGAACAATCCGCTCCAGTTTCGCCCAGGACTCAACCCATTCAACCCAACCTAGCGGTTCCTCCGCTTGCTTATCCGGACTTTCCCCTGCCTGCAGTAGGCGACGATGCTGAGGCTTTCGTGAACGATTCTGATTTCCTGACTGGCTCCAATGCTACCCCTGAGAACCCGTTGTCGGGCCATGCAACGGTTGCAAACAACCAAGGAGTTACTCAGTCCATGCTCATGCCCCCTCCATCCGCAGCAACCAACCAGAATGGTGCCAACGCTCAAGGCTGGTCTCAGTCCCCTCCAGCTATGGAAAACCAACACAGGACAACTGCTAGCGATGCTCTAGCTGCCAGGTCCAGTTCGGTCCCAGTCCAGCAACCCAGGCAGCTGCTCCGTGCGCAAACCTGGGCGGGCGACCTCGATTCCCAACTCCACTCGGACGGCCTTCTAGAACCACCCAGCGACCTTCCCTTCGATGGAGAACCAAGAAGTGGATCTGGTGCTAGACGAAAGAAGTCGATCCGGAAGCGTCTCGAAAGCTCGCTAGCTGCAGGTGAAATGCCCCGCTTCTGTCAGCTATGTGGTGAGATCGACACTTGTACGTGGCGCAAGGCATTCACCAAGCTGGTAGATGGATCTCCGGAGAATATCGAACTCTCCAAAACGAGGGGTGGTATAGCGGGTTACGAGATACAGAAGCGGGACGAAGATGGCAAGGTCACACAGTATAGGATCTACAAGAAGTCGTTAGCTGTGACAGAACAGGGCAAGGAGGATATGGAGAAGATCCTCCTCTGTAATGGTGAGTCATTTGTCTCTCACACAAGTTTACAGTTGCTGACATATACAGCGTGCGGCCTGTACTTCGACAAGAACGGCACTATGCGACCTCCACAGTTCTGGGCCAAAAACAACGAGGGCAAAAAGAAGGGAGGGAAACGGAAGAAGAACGATGAAGATGACCAGACGTGTCCCCCTTCTGATGTGCATACCGACGCTGTGAATCCTTTTGATGGGATTCAAGACATGGCTCAAGATCAGCACGATCCACCACCACCTGCAAAAAGACCTCGAATCGAGGGCACGAGCTTATCTGACGACGTCGCAACAAGGAAGAATAGCGGAATCACTGAACTTGACAACGCTTTGAGACGGGCCATCCAATCCAGCCCTGCAAGATTTCTCGGCAGCCAGGAAAGTCCGATCGACCTAGAAGCAGATCTGACACCAAACCCGACCCGACGCCTGCTGTTTCCATCCCCTCGAAAGGAGGGAGAAGTGAAATCCCTTGAGAGCGGACCCGATCAGAAGTCTTGCCAAAGACTGGAACGCGTGAAAGGCAGCGTGCCATCCGGGCTTGATCTCGACGACGGCGCGCAGACCGACAAAGAGAATTGTCCGCCTCAAGCAGATGAGGACGACGCTCTTGCCCACCTGTTCGAGGATGATGCTCCTGCCTCTCCGCAGCGTACACCGAGGTCGTCTGGTCGAAGTCTACTGGATCTTCTGAAAACACCAACATCAAAGTCCAGGCGGTCTGCCACCACACCAAAGTCCAAATCATCAGGAGCACGCAGCATCGTGGCCGCCGGCCTCGAAACCCCCACACGCTCTACCAGGGCCGGCCTCTTCGCCCAAGCAACAACTCCCTTCGGCGCCGGCCTGAACGCCCTCTTCACCGACAGCCTTCTCACTTCCCCGCCCACCAACTTCGATTTCTCGCAGCTCGCGACGTTCGATACGCCTGGCAAACGCTCCATCAACTTCAACTTCGACGACATGAACATGCAGACCGAAGACTTTTTCGGTACGGATGGGCCGATGCCGAGTTCGCCGCCTAACTTTTTCTCGGTTTTCGAGGACCCGGAGGCGTCTTCCGGCGGGATTTTCGGGGGGTCGTCGGTTTTTGGGGGGAGTGATGTTGTGCAAGGGTTGCAGTCGGAGGGGGAGTATGGGGCGGTGGGGTTGGTGGTGGAGAGTGCGACGGTGGATATTACGTCTATTGTGGAGAAAATTGAGGCGGGGATATGAGGGGCAGATGATCTCGCTGTGTGGCGAGACAGGCTATTAGCATTCCTTATAGCGTGACTTCGAGGCGTTTGCACTTGTAGGAAGTTTGGATATGAGGTTGCCAGGGATGTGAGCGTAGTGTGCCTCTTGGAGGGCACGCCCGCGGAACTTGGCTGTTGGACAGCCGATGAGGGCCTGGAAGATTTGGAAAGTCGGGATAGTTAGCCGCACAGTTAAACCCCAATATCACTGGGTTCACAAGGAAAATGAAACAGTTTCACGATTGTGTGGGACAGTGAATCAAGTGTTCGAAGTGCAATCATAGTCGGTAAGTTTGCGTCCGCCTAGCGGTCACTTCAACTAGAATATCCTCTAATTCTATAGGTATATCATGCTATCTAGTTCTACTAGATATAATATACTATACTTATGATCTTAACTACATTAGAGATAAAGTACAGCGTGAATATCTCCCTCCTCCTAGGCACTCATGTGTACCACGAAGGCAAACTTACCGACTATGATTATGAGTAAACGAGTGATGTTACAAAACCTCGTTCATGATACAAAAGAGTCCGTTTCTATTGAGTAGACCCCCTAAAGGTTTAAGCAGATTTTGGATCTCGCCGGTGTAAATATCTACTCAGGCGCCGCTCAGATCCTATTTCCGGGTTCTCGAAAGAATCGAAGGAAGCGAAGCTGTTCGAGACCTCCCCAGTCACGCCGCTGAGACGTATTCGAAATTAGTGAACGGCAGATCAAATGACATGTTTGAGTTCTCCGCCTGAGTCACAATCAGTGAAGTACCTTTGACGTAACACAAGCCTTCTGACATTCACTTCAAGACGCTCCCTATAAAGGCCGAGCTTCCCACTCTTCTCTAACTTGTTTCTCCCTCCTCCTCACCCCCACAGAACCATGGTGGCCTGACGCTCCTCAACTTCGTTCACACCTTTGCGATTCCAGCAACCACACCTCGCCTACCACATCCCCACGTCCACTCTTGGCCAGGCTTTTGCGACACGTCTACCGCTTTACGATACAACACGCTCTCAGTCCTTACGGTTACGCCCTCTTATCTCGAGTTCATCGAGTCCGGCCATCTGATGGCGTCTCGTCCTGCTAATGCGGGTACAGCTTCTCGCAAAGCTGTTCACGGATACCCCGACCCAACGTCACCACTCGGGCGCAAGGAGCCCGCGATCTCCTTGTCAGCAGGACTTTCCCCTTCTTCCAGCTTCCCGGCGAGCTACGCAATTGCATATACGAGTACGCGCTCACGTTCGACGGCGTCGACGCCTACCTCAAGAAGGCCGAGATCGCAGCGCTCAAAGTAGAGCGGACCAAGTTCCCGCCAAAACTGTACACCTTCACACCCACGGTTTTTCTCGTCAACCGCCAGATCTATACCGAAGCACGCTTTGTCCTGCCACGAATACCGCTCCTCCTGACGCACGCAGGCCACGACAATCTCCAGCTCATTCAGGTCATTAGCGCGGGCGCGCTCCGGCAGCTCACAAACATCACTATATCGAAGCATAGCGACATCTACGTGCAGAACCAACACAGTAACGAGGCCCTGTTCTTAGGTTCGGGCTACTGGGCCTGGCGCTACGGCGACTACCTGAAGCAGCTGGCGGAGATCTTGAGTATGGGCCACTGCTTGAAGAAGTTCCTTCTGATACTCGAGGACAGGGCTGTTCAAATGCATCTAGAAGATTGCAGGGCGGGGGAAGACTGCTTTGTTTTGCGCGGAATCACCAAGATGTTGAGCTCGCTGCGAGGCGTGAGGGGTCTAAAGGAGGTGGAGTTTAGGGGGGTTGTGGCGCCCTTCGCACGGGATCTGGAGAGGAGCATGCTCCTACCGCCGAAGGACTTCTCCAGCATCCCATCGAATAGTTTTCTCGATCTGCCGCGGAAGGTTAGGGATACGATCTACAACTACCTCTTGGACTGGAACGATGCTTTCACTCACATGCGGCGCCGTCGCCAAGAGTGCGATGCCCAGCCGTTCATTATTCGTGTTCCCGGATTCTGGAGCCCACTTGTCGACCCCCTTGCTATACCCCCTCCCAAGTCAACTCCACGCGTCCTGCTTCTCAGCCGCCAGATCACAGCCGAAGCCCTCGACATTCTGCACGCTAAGCCTCTGTTCATTACCGGCCTGCCACCACCCGACGGTTTTAGTGACCCGAGAGACCGCACTCGGTGGATCGGAGGAAAGGACTCGCTCGAACGGCTCGCCAAATACATCAGCCCTGGGTTACTGCAACAAGTCCAGCACATGGTCATGGAGCTCCGCGAGGTCCACAACCACGTCGCATCCCTGCTCTACTGGCACAACGCCTACTCCGAGTTCCGCACCGCCATCGCCTCCATGTTGCAGGAGAGACACAGCCTACAGAGCGTCCGTTTTCGCATCCTAGACAGCAGGGCCCTCCCGATGACCAACTTTGAGGGACTTCATACCGTGCTCTCTTACTTCGCGAAGATCCAGGGCATTTCGGAAGTGGTGGTTGAGGGGCAGAATCCCACCCTTGTGCCGGCGGCGAGCGCACTGAAGAAGGTGATGGAGTCGAGCAGGGAAGAGGAGATGGACTTCTGGGAGGTACTGAAGGAGATGAAGGCGGCTCTACCTGGTACGCAGATTCCGGATGCCCCCAAGGTTCCGGCTAAGCGGCAGCAGAAGAGTGAGGGGGGATCGGCTAAGAGAAGACGGCGACGGGTCTGAAGCGATCTGATGAGGGAGTCGTTGCTGACAGCGTCGGCGCTGAGGAGCTGGCAGGAGATTTGGATGACATGAAGGGGCCCCTCTGGCCAAGAACTGCACGATCTTGCCAATAGGATTAGCAGGAAATTGGTGTCGACGGCACGGATGCGCCGAACACTAGAGATGTAAGTTTCCCAGCGACCTCCTGAAATTATCCTGGCCTTTGAGCGAACCGGGCTTGGGATAGTGAGCAATGCGTTTTCGCCGCCATGTGACAAGAGGAAGCTCCAGTTCGGTTCATGAACGAGAAGGCCTCCAAAAAGCAGAAACGAGATTACCCCGAAAATAAGAACGAATAGAAATCCAAAGGGATATTGAGAGATGAGCCCATCAAATGGGAACTACAAGAATGCTTGGAAATGATACAACTAGGTAGATAGTGGAAAGAAAAAAGACCATATGTACCGCTGAGCACCTGAATCACCCTTACGCAACCATCCAGACCAAGGGTATCATATCAAGTGATCTTGCTCTGAATGTTCCAGCTGTCGACATCTGGTTAATTCATTAAACCTACTCAGGCCCTCCTCATAGTCCGCCTTGCCGCAACCCGGTCCTTCTAGAACCACTGAGTTCAGTCGAGAAAATGCTCTAACATCCTCGACCTCCCATGAACAATCGCTAACAATAGCGTGCCACCGCTTCGACAACCTCCTCCTGAAGTCGTTCGGTCGCATTGTGAAGATCCGACGGCAACATCCTCGAAGGCCTCGCCCATCAATCCCCGCCCCACTACTCAAACCCAAACAGCGCATCATCAAACGCCGTATCCTCAGCCGTGCCTCCCCCAACATCCAAATCATCAAAACTGAACAGGTCGTCGAACGTCGAGTCCCCAGCCGCAAACTGCCCCTGCGCCTGATCCTGGCCCTCAGGCGCCACACCATTCGATTGCTGGTTATTGTTAGTAGAGTCATTGACGTTGCTATCGCTCTGGCTCCCCTCCCCCGACAAACCCAGCATCCCAAAACCCGCGCTGGCGCCGCCCTGGGCCCCAGTCCCTTCATCACCACCGATGTTCGCGTAGCTCTCGAGCCCCGGCAGCAGCGAAGACACGTCGTCGTTAGCCGTGGCCGGGAACGCGGTGTCGAAGTCGAAGGCGTCTGCGTCTTGGGCGAGGGTGGTGGTGTCGCCGCCGCCGCCGCCGCCGCCGGCGGAGGGGAGGTCGTTGAACATGCTGTCGAAGTCGAAGTCTTGGATGCCGGCGGTGGGGGGGGAGTGGCTGTCGAAGAGGTCGGAGTGGGTTGGGGAGGGGGTTGAGGGGTGGGGTTCCGATTGCGCAGGGAGGTTCGCGGAGGGCTGAGGCTGCGAGGGGGGAGCGGTTGTGAGGGGAGCGGAGACGGCGAGTTGCGTGGTTGATTGTGCGGAGGTGGTGTTGGTGGTCGAGTCAGCGTCCTGTGTAGAGTCCTGTTTGGCGGTTTCGAGGTCGTTGGTAGCTGGTGGCTGTTCTGGCGCCGCATCAATGCCTTCTGCTTCTTTTGCATCTGCGCTTTCGTGGTCGCCGTTTTGTTGCGGCTCGTCAGTCATAACGACGTCTTCAGCAGGAGCTGGCACGCCATTGCTTATCGCAGGTTCAGTAGCGGACGTTTTCTGAGGCGACTCGATTTTTGTTGGTGACGGCTCCGCTACAGCGCGTTTGCGCTCAGCCGCATCTGCCTGTTCCCGCTTCTCGCGGTCCGCCTGACACACGGCAAGATCTCTCCGCATCACGGCTTGTGCACGGAACTACGGCGATTGAATCAGTTCATATGGCTACATAGATTGATTGTTGCGATTGTTTACCAGCTCGTCTTCGAGTTCATCCAGCGCCTCGTGGAAGCGGTTCATTGTCACGGGCATGGCATTCTTGAGTTGCCTTTTTGTCTCCTGACCTGACTGACCTGTGCGCTTGGATGGATCGATGAATATGCGCCCGATTTGCACGAGCTGCGCACATATCAGCATAAGCATGGTGAATAGACGGGAACGTCCTCCATACTACTAGGTTTACCATCTCCTCGAGCTGGTGAAAAGCCCGATCGGCGGGCTGCTGTAGTTCAGTCATGGTGGCTTGAGAGCAAAAAGTTCCCGGACCGAAAGCCTAATAATATGTAGAGATACGAGGAGGTGGTATATAAATATTGCAGTGCCTTGACTGGCGTCGAAAGCGATGGTGATGTTAGGCTCACGGCAGCATGTGACGATGGAGCGGCTAACATTCGGCCCGTCGTGCCAAGAACGGGTGCGCTGCGACTAGCACCCATCGAGGTCAAGCGCGCTTCTGTCAAATCCAAGCTGTCTCGCATCTCTATGCTGCAATCACCCTCTCCCTCTTTCTCACCCCCACACCCTCCGCAGCCTCGACGACCTCTATCGTACTGTTAGGCGTTAGGATTGGTCCTTCCGTCTTCTTGTCTTCCCTTTTCCTTCCCTTCCCTTTCCTAAGTCCTTTCCTCAGAGTCTGTCTGTCTGGTCAAGCTGTGCGCGAAGTCCTGCGAGTATTCCGTTCAGTTCGCCTTGTCCAGTCCAGTGATATCCTCAGTCGGCGGCTGTCGCATTCACCTGCCGCCTCTTACCCGGTACAAATTTACGGCATAGTTATCGCTTGTACGGTATCTGTCCGCTCTTCGCTCTTCGAGTCGAATCACGATTTTTTCGACATCTCGTTTCGTACTTGCCTCTAGTAGTGCCGTTCAGTATACCCACAGTCGTCGCCAAGGCCGGATCGCTTGATCTCTCTACTCGAAGCCTACTGTATAAGAACCTCGTACACCGTCAAGATGTCTGACGGCGCTACCCCTACCTCTCATCCACCGGCAGTCGCTGGCGTGCCCGGTTACGATCCTAATGTGCAAGGCAACGGCCAACCTGGTCATATGCCTCCTCCTCCCCTCCCACCAGTCATCATCCCACAGAACACGAACCCCATTCCGACGGCTATCAGCTCTCCTATGTCGGGCAATGTCATGTCGCCGACCAGCGCAGGCGGCTTCGTGCGTCGCGCAGCCCCCGAACCGAATAAGCGCGCGCTATACGTGGGTGGATTGGACCCGCGTGTGACGGAGGATGTTCTTCGTCAAATTTTCGAGACTACTGGACACGTCCAGAACGTCAAGATTATCCCTGACAAGAACGTAAGTGGTGCCGGTGTAAGCAGACTGCCTATTATTGTCACCTTACGCGAGAACCTCAGCCCTACTTGCACTTATCGCTCTCATCTGTTTTCTTCGTCTTTCTTAGAGTCAAGACACGACCATATCGAACCTTTCATACTGTCGCAGGCACCACTTCGGCATCATACCGATCGTCTCATGCGTACTGAACCAGCTGACACTTGTTAGTTCCAGAACAAGGGCTTCAACTACGGCTTTGTCGAGTACGACGACCCCGGTGCGGCTGACCGCGCTATGGCGACTCTCAACGGCAGACGTGTCCACCAGTCGGTACGTGTCAGATGCTAGTTGTTCAACGTACGGCTTGCTGATTTTGGCATAGGAGATTCGCGTCAACTGGGCATACCAGTCAAATAGCTCGACTAAGGAAGACACTTCCAATCACTTCCATATATTCGTTGGCGATCTATCGAACGAGGTCAATGACGAGGTCCTGCTTCAGGCGTTCTCTGCCTTCGGTGCTGTATCTGAGGCGCGCGTCATGTGGGACATGAAGACGGGTCGCTCTCGCGGCTACGGCTTTGTTGCTTTCCGCGACCGTGCTGATGCTGAGAAGGCGTTGAGCACTATGGACGGCGAGTGGCTTGGATCTCGTGCCATCCGTTGCAATTGGGCCAATCAGAAGGGTCAGCCTTCGATGTCCCAGCAACAAGCCATGGTCACGATGGGCATGACTCCAACGACTCCCTATGGACACCATCACTTTCCTACTCATGGTGTTCAGAGCTATGACATGGTCGTGCAGCAGACACCACAATGGCAGACCACGTGCTACGTTGGCAATCTCACTCCATACACGTCGCAATCCGATCTAGTTCCTCTCTTCCAGAACTTTGGCTATGTTGTTGAGACGCGCTTCCAGTCCGACCGTGGTTTCGCGTTCATCAAGATGGACAGCCACGAGAACGCGGCTATGGCGATCTGTCAGTTGAACGGCTACAACGTCAACGGCCGTCCGCTCAAGTGCAGCGTGAGTAAAGCACCGGTCTAGTTCAATTGATCAAGCTAACATGGAACAGTGGGGTAAAGACCGTCCTCCAGCCGGCCAGCAGCAGCAGCAGCAGCCATACGACGGCGGCTACAACTCAACCCCCAATTCCGCCTACCCGCCGACCCCCAGCGCGTATTTCCCGCAATACGGCGGGCCTGGGCCAATGTCACCGCAAGGTAAGACAAATACGCCGCTTGGTCGCGCTTCTTTCAACTAACTCGTACAACAGGCCCTAATCAAGGTCAGCCGCCCTACCAGCAAACCCAGGGTGGCTTTGGTGGCCCTGGCATGGGCCAGCCTCCTTATCAGCAGATGCCGCAAAGCGGTGGTTACCGTAGTCAGGGTCAGCAGCAATGGGGCCAGCCCAACCCTGGGAACTTCGGCAACAGCGGGTATGGTGGATATCAGGGCTAGACATTCTCTATCAAGAAGGGTGCTGTGGTTGTACTACGCCTACTATTGAGACGCGTGTGGCTATACTTTGCTTTAGTAACCGTGCACTTGGTTAGTCTGCTGCACATTGATTGTTGGGACATTATGGGATTCTTTCGGAAGGGCACATCTCTGGTCGTCAGTCACTTGTTGTATTTGGGAAGGAAAGGGTTTTCTCCAAGGGTCTTTATGCGTGGCTTGATCTCCTTTTTCCTCTTGTAGCAGGGCCTGGTACTTACTCCTGTCCCCCATATGCTTTGCTTGAATCTTGTTCAGCGCTTGTAATGATTCTCTTTGAACTCTCATAAAAGCACTCTTACTCATCTCGCATCTCCTTGAATACCCCTGTGTGTCCTTGGGAGTTTCTCCTTGCTGCCTGTATGAGAGCCTGTTAGTTGCTGTCTGTGCTCTACTTCTGGCATGTCTTTCGTTGGAGATGAGGCTCGCTTTCGGGTGGCTGTTGGGACAGTATGTTTATGTTGTTGGATATTTTGTCGCCTGCTTGTATGTGGCGACGGGATTGGGTGATGAACTAGAACGCAAAAACCTTTTCGTAGGCGGTTTTTGAACAAAGAATGCGCAACTACGGGCATTAGTGTTACGATCTCACAGAATTTTAACTAGGTCAGATTCCTAGATCATTGTCTGCGTTTTATCATTAGGGCCTATGGACGACACTCGAACCTAATCCCATATACGAAGTTTTGTTTCACTTCTTGCGATATCAAAAGATCAATGTTCCAAGTTTATTGCAGCCATTCCATACACAGTCATGCTTCCTGTCGAGGCACCAGCGCGTTTGTCGCAACCGTGCTCGCCTTCCCACACTCTCTACACAGCGCATCCAGTCGTGCCCAACCGATGCGCAGCGTCCGCACTCATCTCTCGACTCGCATTGCAGCGTCGCTGTACTGGAGCCCGAGCACCACACCCAGAACAGCGACCGCCCGTGCCATGAAAGCGCTCACGAACACTGCGCTGCCCACGCGACCTCGCGCTGGATGTTGTCGGATGCTCTGGCCTGCGAAAGCCCCATCATCGAACCTCTCCGCTTGACCTCGACACATTTCCTTCACCTTCACCGTCACTCCACCGCCACAAGTCCCTGCGCCCCCGCCAGCGCCTCCTTCCCCGGCTGACTGTACACATCGACGTCCAGCTCTTCCATGACGCCCAGCACGACGCCGAGGCTCTCGAAGAAGCCGTTCACGGCGACGCGCAGCATGCGGTTTGTCGTCGCTGCGTAGGCGACTTGCAGGTTGGTGGCGTCCAGGGAAAATGAACGCCGGACCAGAGGCGAGAGTTCTTGGTCGACGGAGAGGGCGCGGAGGGCGGTCGAGGCGAGGCGCGGGGTCGGGAAGGGGATGTGGAGGGTGCTGTAGTGGGGGTTAGTTTTGCTGGAGGCAGAGGCTGGGGGAGGGGGAGGGGGGAGGGGGGAGGGTACAGTGTGCAGGGAAATGCGCCAGTGTCGATTTTTGCTGACATTGCCATGGCTGACTGTTGATTGTTACTATTGATGAATGGATTAAGGCTTGAAAGCTTCTAACGTTTTGTGTCAAAAGCCGTTGGCGGGCTGTCCTCCGACGATGGATGGCAGAGCCGCAGGACGGAAAGCTCCGTCCCCGCAAAATGACAAGCCATGACGGCATTGGTTTGGCTAGCTCTAGGTCTAGGTGTGCCCTCGGTATGACAGTGTGACTTCGTGACGGAGTTCCTGCTGCTTCCTCCTTTATAGCCACATAGTTCCATAATTTCTGCCTCAGCATCTCAATCGCATTTCACAAGATATCACTCGCCATGTCTTCCGCATCTCCCTCCGAGTTCTTGACCTTCTACCGCCGTCTCGCGGTCCACCGTGCGGTACGATCAAACCTCACCAGCCGACCTTTGGCCTCGACGAGATTGGCCGCTGCAAGACCTTTTAGCTCCTTCTCTCCGGTCCGCAAAGAGTTGAGCACAGATGACAGCGTCAAGACTGATATGATGCCCGACGATGAGCACACAACAAACAAGAAGAACAACCTGGACGTGCAAACAGAGCAGAGCTCGAAGGGCAAGGAGTACGTGCCACATCTTTTGATCTCCTGTTTGTGGTTTAAGTACATCTAACGCGACACGACAGGTCGAAGGCGTCAGGCGAGGGCGGCACAGCCACTGAGCAGAGCGACACCCGCAACAACACCGAGCGGGCGAAGAAGGACCACCCCGAGGCTCCGGATGTTGTGATTGGAATGCAAGACGAGAGAGGTGCTAAGGGCCATTAGGCATATTGAAAGTTGCGGAAGAGCAAGACTTGTGGCATTGTGATGCATCAAATGGGATTCAGCGTTTGGCATGAGCAGTTACGTCGATTGTACTGTACTGACGCGCAGCTTGAGTTTGTTCGTGTTGTTGTACAACACGAGCAACTCATGTAACAGTAGAGCGAGATGTGTATAAGAAAACTGAGTTCGAAAGGCCCTTTCATCTCTATGTCTCGCAAACGTCTCATTTGAGCAGTGTGTACGCTAAGACGGTCCCTGAATTCTCAGTCAAATGATCTCCAACGCCGCAGGCTGCCGCAATGGCAAACAACAACACACTGTCTGGTTCTTTCAGTTCAAGAAAACATTTATTCTTCGGTCGCGGCTACATCATCCTGTGAGCTTATCTTAAATATCGACAGGCACGCACCAAACACACCAAGCACTACAAAGTTTCTGTAAATCTCAACTTCTACGGTGCCCCAAGCCAGTCTCATTTCAGTAGACCAGTCATATCAAGCTATGGCGTCCAAGCTGTACGAGATCCGTGAATCACCAGGGAAGGGCCTCGGCGCCTTCGCGACTGAAAACATCCCACGTGGTACACGCATCCTCGCCGAACGGCCTCTCTTCAGCATCGAAAAACACCATTACCTGATATCCGATCTCGAAGCAGCCTTCACCCAGCTCTCACCCTCTGACAAGGAAAAGTGCTTCAGCCTAGCTTCGAACCACGGTCAAGACCCGCAGCTCTACCCCAGCCAGATCCACCCCAACATTCCCGAAAGTGAAAAGCAACGCATCCAAGAGCAGCACGATGCGAGGATCAGCAAGGAGAAGAGCTTGCTGAGCGTCTTCCAGACGAACTGCATGGAGAAAGGAACCGGCGCGGGCGTGTTCTATGAAGCGGCTAGGTTCAACCACTCGTGCGTGCCGAATGCGTCATTTGCGTGGAACGAGAACATCGGGATGGAGACGATCCACGCGACCAAGGACATCAAAGAAGGCGAGGTAAGTGATCCGTTCTCGTCAAATGAGATGCAATACATCTGACCGTCAACGCTGCATGATAGGAGATCAGTCTGTGTTACTGCGACCCGCTCCACGAGGTCGCGATGCGGCGCTGGGAGCTTCAGCACTACGGCTTCGTCTGCGACTGCCCGGCATGTGGGGATACGAGTGAGCCGGAGTCGTTCGCGGCTGCCAGCGTCGAGCGCAGGTACCGGCTGGCTGAGCTGGAAGACCGGATGCTGGGTCCCCTCGTCACGGGTTCAGACGACATGGATTGCCGGCGTCTCGAAGAACGGCTGGAGACGGTTGCGCTCATGATGGAGGAGGGTCTCATCACAAGGAACCTTGCTCAAGTGTAAGTGGATCCCATATGCTCAGGTTCTATGATGGAGAGAAGTACCCAGAGCTTTCTCCAACTGAAAAGGGACGGCGAGATTGACTCTTCTTCGCTCTGGCGTGCTTACTTACTGAGCAATATAGATACCTCGATATCGCAACCTTGTGCGAAGCTAGGAAGGATTACGCATTTGCATCTCTTGCTGCTCAGAAGGGACTAGAGATCAACATCATTTGCATGGGGGCAGATTCTCCGGCTGTCGAGGTCGATACAAAGACCGTTCGAGATCTTGAGTCGAAGTTGCAGAGCTCGAAGCAAGCAGCTTGATACTCATCGTGTAGCGGAACTTTGCGGTGGAGGTGCACAGGGTGCTTACTGGGCGATGGAAGCAGGGATTGTTTGGTGGATGCTTAGTTGCTTCTTGGTTTCTACAGGGTCCAATGACTCTTTTGCAGATATAACTGCTCTGCAGATCTACAGTCACAGTCGACGAGTCTGCGTGCGCTGTGTGGTCACCTCGGTCAGGCTGGCCCTCACCGTCCTAGCTGTATTGGGAGTTTAACTCCAGTGGAGATACGTCTTCGTATTCCAATACGTTGCCAATGTTGCAGACATAGTAGAGCCTGAGTGCCCTCCATAACCGAGAACTCGACTTTGCCATGAACCCAAACCCACCGACTGGGGTTGTGGACCTCTCTCAGTCGGCCTCGGCCCTGATAAATCCCTGCAAAACACGAGGATATGCGATCTGACGTTTGTGACACTGGGATGGACAGGCGCTAACAATGCCACAATGTGAAGCTTGCCTTACTGACAGCCAATAACAGCACAGTATGAATAAGCTTGAAGTTAGAGTTGCGGCACGGAAACTTGGCTTCGGAACCTTAGTGAAGCACATGCCATCACAGCTTCCTGATTCGTGCAAGATCACCAATCCACCGTCTTAAAGGGGCGCCACTGGGGCTGTCAGCAGGTGACTATCTCCGACATGATAAAAGGATGGAGTCAGCCCTGAAGATGCGTGCTGCCATTTGTTGGTCTTGTGGTATTTCAGCTGTCATCGACCGAACCAAGTACTTTTCTTCGGATGTTATCTACGTGCAGCATCTCCCGACTATCAAGATCTTTTGTCTTTTCGTACTTCCCATCCTTCTAAGCCTCGTTCTCTCTATTTGGAGTTACCGTCTGCTCCGCGCTCAAACCATGGCCGCTGTACCAGATACAGAGATCACCAGCTCCTCATCCTCAACCGAGCGGAAATCAGAGAGCTCGACATCTCCCTCATCCGATCGTTCTACCTGCAGCTGTGGCCCAGACCCCGAAACCTCCCTCCCACTCTCCGACACCCCTCCCACCCAAACAGACCTCTCCGCCTGCGCCGACCTCCCCATCCTCGACGCAGACGGAATCCCTCGCCCCTTCAAAAGCCTCTACGCCGACGGAGGCCGCCACCTAATCATCTTCATCCGGCACTTTTTCTGCGCCGTACGTTCCAGTCCTCCTTCCTCTCTCTTCGTTCCACCCCCTCACCCACATCACTAATCCCCCACCCCCAACAGTCCTGCCAAAACTACATCCACGCCCTAACCACCTCCCTCCCCCCCACCACTCTCTCCTCCCTCCACCCCTCCACAACCCTGCACCTCATCTCCTCCGGCCACCCCTCCCTAATCCCGCGCTACCAGCGCCAAACCCGCTGCCCCTACGCCCTCTACGTCGACCCCACCCGCTCGCTGTACCGCGCCCTGGGCCTGGGCCGCACGCTCTCCCTCGGCGACAAAAAGCCCGAGTACATCACGCAGAGCCTCGCCGGGATTGTGGTGCAGGGGGTGGTGCAGGGGATTGGCGCGGGGAGGGGCGCGCTGAGGGGAGGGGATTGGGGACAGGTGGGGGGGGAGTTTTTGGTGGATGGGGGGGAGGTAGTGTGGGGGCACAGGATGAGGAGTACGAGGGATCATGCGGAGGTGGGGGTGTTGAGGGGGGTTTTGGGGGTTGGGGAGGGGGAGGGGGAGGGGGAGGGGATGGAGGCGAAGGAGGGGCAGGAGGGGAGGAGGAGGAGTAGTGTGTTTGGCAGGTTTGGGAGGAGGGGGAGTAGAAGTCCGAAGAGGAAGGGGAGTAGGAGTCAAGTCGTGTACGAGACGCTGGAGGAGGAGAGGAGGCTGATGGGGATGATGGAGAGGGGAACGGCTGTTGCGTGAGGGGACGGCGTTGATTGGTATCGGTGATGCTGTTGCTTCATGGCGGCGTTGGTGGTAGAGTGGAATGTGGTAAATGTCTTCTTGGAGCGGAGTTCGGTGTAAGGGTGCCACGAGCAAATGTAGAGATCTGACATATGCTGCCCACTTCCCGAGAGTGTCACAGCAGTCAGATACTTGTTCATCCAAACCATGGTATGCATACAACAGGTAGATACCAGAAATACTGACATGTGACTACCGGAGACATGTCGGCATCGACACTCCCTAGTCTTCTTTGGTCGAGCCTCGGTGGCCAGCGATTCCTCCTGTGCAAGCAAGCAGAAGGTCTCGACGACGCATCCCACGACTTCTCTGCCCTTTCAGGTCAAAGGATGTTTGGACGGGAAGGCCGTCAACGGTCAGAATTGCGGTTGAGGACGTAGCTACTCAAGTACCAATATACCTAATGGTTCTGCCACGATGCCTGTCACCACATGTAAGTGTGCCGACATGACATGGCCGGTTGCCCCTCCTCTACCCCACATCGCTCGCTCTCCGGTGCCTCTTTTCTATGCCTAGACCCCATCCGGTGGCCCTTTCTTCGTCATCCCGTCTTCTGTACTTTCGAATCGACTTGTTCACAACCTTTGAACCTCGAGATCCTCAACACATACATCCTTGAATACACAAACCAATCCCAAAATGCCAGCAGATACCGCAGGAAAGGTGAGCTCCCCCCATTCGGAGCATCCGCGTTCAAAGCGAAAATACTGACGACTCGACCATGAATAGACTATCACTTGCAAGGTGAGAGCCGAAGGCAATCGTCGAAATATGAAACACCCAATTGACCCACGAATCAGGCCGCTGTGGCCTGGGAAGCCGGCAAGGACCTCACCATCGAGGACGTCGAGGTCGCGCCCCCGAAAGCACATGAGGTCCGGATAGAGATATACTACACCGGTGTCTGCCACACAGGTGAGATGACCTATCTTTCGAAGCGAGAGCAAGAGATCAGTTGGAGCTACAGAGGCTTCATGGTGCATCCCAAAGTGCTTTTTGGAGCTAGTATGGGAGGATGGAAACGTCTCAACATCGAGGATGACGAGATGGAGCTCCCGACCGTCACTCCGGATTCAGGAACTTCTTTTACCTGTTTTTGTACTGTTCTACACAGAACCATGGCTGAACAAGCTCCGCCACAGATGCATACACCCTCTCCGGCAAAGACCCCGAAGGCGCCTTCCCCATCGTCCTCGGTCACGAAGGCGCCGGCATCGTTGAGTCCGTTGGTGAAGGCGTCACATCCGTCAAGCCGGGCGACCACGTCGTAGCACTCTAGTAACAACCCCTTCCACCCCCCGCTTCATCACACATTCCGCTGACCTCCCCCAACAGCACCCCCGAATGCGGCGAATGCAAATTCTGCAAATCCGGCAAGACCAACCTCTGCGGCAAGATCCGGGCAACCCAGGGCAAAGGCGTGATGCCCGACGGCACCTCGCGCTTCAAGTGCAAGGGCAAGGACCTGCTGCACTTCATGGGCACATCCACCTTCTCGCAGTACACCGTCGTCGCCGACATCTCCGTCGTCGCCATCACCGACAAGGCGCCCATGGACCGCACCTGCCTGCTCGGCTGCGGCATCACGACGGGCTACGGCGCTGCCGTCATCACGGCCGGCCACGGCGGCATCGAGAAGGGCAGCAACGTCGCTGTGTTCGGCGCCGGGTGCGTCGGGCTGAGCGTTATGCAGGGCGCCGTGAAGAACGGGGCGGCGAAGATTATCGCGGTGGATGTGAATGATAGCAAGGAGGAGTGGGCGAAGAAGTTCGGGGCCACGGATTTTGTGAATCCGACGAAGTTGGAGAAGGGGCAGAGTATCCAGGAGAAGCTGATTGAGATGACGGATGGTGGGTGTGATTATACGTTTGATTGCACGGGGAATGTGCATGTCATGAGGAGTGCGCTTGAGGCGTGTCATAAGGGATGGGGCGAGAGTATCATCATTGGGGTTGCGGCGGCGGGGCAGGAGATTTCGACGAGACGTGAGTTTCTCTTATCTCTTCCTTCCCTTTAGGTATTTGGCCGCCCTTTCGAAATACTGATGCGACTTCAACAGCGTTCCAGCTCGTCACCGGCCGCGTGTGGAAGGGCTGCGCGTTCGGCGGCGTCAAGGGCCGGACGCAGCTCCCGGACCTGGTCGACGACTACCTGAACGGCAAGCTCAAGGTCGACGAGTTCATCACGCACAGGCAGCCGCTTGACAAGGTTAACCAGGCGTTCTCCGACATGAAGGCTGGTGACTGCATTCGGTGTGTGGTGAACATGAGAGAGGCGTAGATGGGCTGTATGGAGTGGTCTGAGTGGTGGTTGTAAAAGTTTTCATGAGGCCACATAGTGGTGAAAATGATGGTTGGGTACGAACGTTGTGTATATGGTCGAATCGAGGGACGTTGGCCTACGAAGAAATACTTTGTCTGTGTGATGCCTGGCAAGATCTGCTTGCACCCCTACTCCTGCACGCCCTCGTACGATGACGATTGCTACTTGTGCGTGTTGAACTGCCAAGCCACACCTCTTTTGGGATGTTCATGGTTGGTGCAGGAAACGAAGCATGTTCAAGACGTGATCAAAAGGCCGTGTCCGCGCCTGAGGGCATTGCCCTGCCAATGTTGTACTTGCTTTTGTTGACACTGTGAACGGACTATCCGCGCGAACCATGTAGCAGCATTGAGTGGATAATCACCGTTGAGAAGGTGATATGATTGAACATGTGTATCCAAGTAGGAGAGCGATACGAGTTGCTTGCCATACAGACTTCTTGGGGGACAGGCTAAGCCGAAAACAGCCACATGTCTTCTAGTTTTTTCGAGAGTTGGCCTGGCAATCCATGGGAGAGAAGCCAGTTTACAGTTTGAAAGAGTGGGAAGGACAGATACGGAGATCAAACAGAGTATTGAATGTAGAAAGGGCAGCAGTACACATAGGGCAAGTTCGCGGATGGATTGGATAGACGCGGTGGGATAGGGGCGTAATAAATAGCAAACCACAAAATCCTTCTGTGACAAGTCTAGGGCCGAAATAAGTGCTGTGGAACGAAGGCCGCTACCCAATCCTTCCAACTATCTATGAAAACCCGTCTAAAGCAGTGGATTGGCGTACCACAGGAATCGCAGCCGTATCTTGATCCATGAATGTATAACAAGTGACGCCAACACTGCGATGCGTACGCGGACGAGGCGTACTAGAAACGAGCTTTCGTCTTGTAGCACGGAGTGCCCAGCTTTGTATGCCCATGATACACACATGTATCCACTCGATACGGAGCCTTTGCGGAATCCACTTTCCAATCCTTGACTTTCAGCAACGCTGCAGTGATGTTGAATGTAGATTCTTCATTATAACTCTCCCTCTGGTCTTCTACGAACCACTCTGGTTCCCCATCATACACATGCATGTCAATCAACAGGCGGCGAGCGCCAGACCCTTGTGGTGTCTTCTCGAAGATTGACCGGGTGTGGTTGATCGGGCAGAAATCAGCGCGCTCTGATAATTCGATGAGAGCGTCGATGAGGGTATCTTTAAAATCCGTGTCTTGAAGTATTTCGCCCATGAGGATACCCTCTACAAGCAAAGCCGCTTCTTTGTCGAACACGTGCGACGGATTCACGTCCACTTCTGGGCCTCTCTCAACTTGGCAATAGAGCTTTCCGGAGTAGAGCCATTTCTGATACAGCTCGAAAGCGGACGGCATGTCGTCCGGCAATTTCACCACACGCTCTTCGGCTTCCTTCCAGTCATGGCGTAGCGCAGCGTTGAAGAATGGTGAATGGGCACGAATCATTTCTTCGTGAACTGTGAAATCCTCTACAAAATCGTCGCGGCCGACACGAACGGTGATGGTGCGGAGACCGTACCTACAAAAGACTTTTAGAACACGCATTAGAGCTTTGTGACCACGGGTTGCGTACTCACTTTGAAGAATGCCCTTGGAGCCGACGTATTGCTGAGGTAGAGTCTGCAGGTTTCGTGGGTGTTGTGTTCATGTTGTGAGGAGGAAGAGAGGACCTGGAGAATGCTGCGGACAGAGATAGGAGAAAACGGTGACCTTTAAATATTGTGGGTTTGGGAAACAAGAGATTGAAGAAAGGACTGAGCTGTCCCAACAGAAGCTTCACTTGTTCATTGTTCGGCTCTATCGGGCTTCACTTGTGCTCCCAAACAACGTTTCAGATGTTTCAGCGAAGCGTAAACGAATCTTCGACAACTAACCAGACGGTTGTGCGGTTACGTACAATCTCAATCGGTAAATTCACACCTGCTTAGTGGTTGCTTTCATTCAGAGTGCCCTCCACTATATCGAGTTTATTAGGAAAATTGATCCTATTGGGTGTATCACGGTATTCTTAGTACCTCAACTGCTTTAGAGACGGAGTACAGCCTGAATGTCTTCCGCCTATTGAGCACTCAAACAAGCTGCGAACGCAAACTTACGGGCTGAGATTGTAAAGCTTCAGTTGCAACACCAACACCGGCCCAATGCAAGTGTTCTTATTTCCTAGACGCCGTACTCCGCAGGTGACCTCATTACTAGGTGTTCAGACTCCATATTACTGGGTCTCTCGCCATCTTTTGACCCTCTTCTTGATATCGCCCTCG
>JAKLMF010000010.1:0-57818 GCA_022813555.1 Botryosphaeria agaves | reverse complement strand
AACAAGACCAGCACAAAGGGACGTGATGCTGTGACCGTCCATGATAAGCTCCTCGTCCAGGAACGTATCCCCTGGTTCGATTGCAAGGGCATGCTGCAGTTCTCTCAAAGACAGAGAGCGGAAAGCATAGCTTAGCCAAGCCAACGTCTTCAACGCAACGCGTCTATGGTCAGGCTCTTGATTCTTGATACGTAACATCGCGTCGTGGTACGTTGCGGTTAAAGTAGTGGGCAATGTTCGAACCTTCATCCGCACATTTCGGATTGACAGAAGTGCCGCACTCGTCAGAGATTCCACATGGAGTCGAGCAAGAAGGAACCTAACAGCCAAGTTGGCTCAGTCTACTGAGAGCACGAGGACTGACTTACATGTTTTCCGCCGTTTTTACAACACCACGCTTGATATCCCCGCGCAGGGCTGGACTCTTGTCTACAAGCTTCCGCAGATTTCTGTTCTTGCGGATTTGATGGTCAATGAACAATTCGATGTCTGCACTGTGCGCTTTGACTTCGTAACAATCGAAATCATCAAGCTCTTCGCTGATGCTGTCAAGATATCTCGAAGTGATCAACAGGTGCAGTTTGGGCTGTAGGTCCTCGAGCTTCTCTATCAAACTCCATCGAAGTTCCTCATCACACTCATCGAGCCCATCGATAACAAGGTATGCTTCCGTGTACAATTCGATTGTGTCATACAGTGTACGCAGGATCTCGTCGAGCGACGGCGAAGTCTTCCATTGTCGATGGTGTTCGTACAAATTCAGAAGTGGCGGTGCCACGGTATCCGACTCCTGAACAAACTGTTGAAGTAGGCTTCCAAGAATGTTGTCTAGAGTTTGCTCAGGGTCGTTGTACTTCAAGTAGAACACGGCAATTCCGACAGTGTTCTTATCGGCCTCAGGACGCTCTCGGCGAAGATGGTTCACAATAATTGAAGTTAGAACAGTCTTCCCAGCACCTGGTATACCATAGCACCAGAGTCGTGACCCAACCTTCTGCCGCCAAGCGACGAACTCCTCTGACACGATGAACCATTCGCCCATGCCCTTTTCGGCTCGATTCGAGATCGTCTGATGAACTTGATTCATGTGTAAGGGGCAGAGCCAGCTGAGTATCTCGGCTTTGAGTTTCTGGTCCATGGCTTCTTGCTGCTTCTGCACTACTCTTTCCAGAAGCAAACTCTGGTCGTCGGACAGTAGCATATTTGCATACTGTTGGAGCCGCGTTATGCGCTCGAGCAGGGCGTAGACTTCGGCTTTGTTGAAAGACCATGTCGAGACTATCCTGACTGCCCTGAGCCGGCTCTGAGGTTTTACCTTGCCACTTGCGGTGTCGTATCTGAGCAACGATGCCAGGTCTTCGTAGGCCACCTCAAACTGCCGCACAACATTCTGGTGGTCAGCCAACCACCGGCTGTCGTGGCGGGCCGCTTGAGCACGATCACGAAGTCGCTCCAAGAGCCTGCAGAGAACCCGAATCTCTTCGACGAGTAGTTGTCTGTCCGAAGACGCGCTTTTCGTGTCAGACGCATATTTGGCCAAGGCTGAGGTGCTGCGAAGGGCTACATCGATGATGCTAACGATGCTTGCTGTTGCACTCAGTGGTTCCATTGCTTAATAGCGGTGAGACGAATCAATGCGCATCACCAGGTCCCGTGCAGGGGAGGAAGGCCGGAGTGTGACACAGACACAGACGACATTGATAAGGAAATCGCAATAATGGCACAACTACTGACGGCCCATTGTCTAGACGCCGGCGGCGCACGAATCCCTGTAAGCGTGCATTCTAGGGACGCGTCTCCGCACATCCTCCTGCGAAGCGCTAAACCATATTCCGCTCATTGGGCTGCAAGGCAGCTGCAAGGCGAGAGCCACGTCGGCCAGGCCGAGAGGCTGTGAGAACATGCCTCAACAGCGTAACGTTCTGCGCCCAGCTGGGATGTGGTTGACGTCTGTCTAAATATGGAGTAACTTCGCCCGCAAAAGTTTATCGAGCCTTCGATCCGCGCTAGCCGGGGGTGACACGACTCGGACGGACAACATCATTAAGGTTGTGCGGGGGCGGACCGTTCATGTTCCCCACAAAGCTTGTAGCCTCCGCTAAGAGATCATTTTCCGAACAGCAGATGATTATGTGGAGGGCAATGCTGGTTGTTAGGTTCGCCTTGTTGTTTACGTGGTGCCTTGTGGTTGCTCCATCCGCCGCTATCTGGCCACTCCCCCGACATCTCCGGCATGGCTCGTCCATACTGTGGCTGTCGTCGGACGCGCATCTCGTGTTTGAACCCTTGGCTATATCGCCAACTAGCTTCTCATGGCTCCAAAGAATGATCCAGCGGATGACAACGGGGTTTGTTGCCTCGATCGCTAAGCATCGTCAGTAGCTGATCTTGCGCAGCTGGAAAGCGGATGCAACGCCTCCATATCATAAGCTTATGAGCATAGCCGCCCGAGAGTCTGCCTTGCAGGCTGCTTTCGAGCGCACGAAGAACACCATATTCACGCAGGGCTTTGTGCCGCGAAAGTTCCATCCCAAAAATGTCGACTTTGACCCAACTGCAAACGGCACCAAGCAGTACATTGACGTCGTGATAATTGAAGAAACAAACGACGTCGAGGGTGGTGACGAGGCTTACAGCTTGACTATTCTTGGAGACGGCAACACCAAATTCAAAATTGCTTCCCTACGGGCCGGCCTTCGTGCGCTTGCAACATTCGAGCAGCTATTTCATGCACTATCACAGGATGAATCGGAAGTGTACATGCCTTATGCTCCTGTGCAGATCACTGACGCTCCAGTGTTCCAGCACAGAGGCCTGAACCTGGACATCTCACGCAATTGGATATGTCCCAAGGATGTCATGCGCACAATCGATGCTATGGCATTGAGTAAGCTGAACATGCTACACTTGCATGCATCCGATGCACAATCGTGGCCGCTTGAGATCCCTGCGCTGCCTGACCTGGCTCTCAAGGGTGCATACGACCGCTCGCAGATCTGGAAGGTCGGCGACTTGGAAGAAGTCCAACGTCATGGTTTCTTGCGCGGTATAGAAGTGTTTGTCGAGATCGACATGCCGGGTCACACTACCGCCGTCGGCGATGCCTATCCGGAGCTTGTTACAGCGCACGACGAGCAGCCATGGAACCTTTATGCCTTAGAGCCGCCCTCAGGCCAGTTGAAGTTAAACTCCCCGGATGTCTACAAACTTCTCACCACTCTGCTCCATGACCTGCTCCCTCGAACATCTGAGTACAGTCGGCACTTCCACATCGGCGGTGACGAGCTCAACCTCCTCGCCTACACCCTCGATTCAACAACCAACTCCTCCTCCACAACCATCCTCCGTCCTCACTTGCAAAAGCTAACCAACCACGTTCTCGGCCTCCTAACCCAGTACTCCCAGACCCCCATCGTCTGGGAAGAACTACTCCTCGAATGGAACCTCACGCTCCCCCGCTCCACCATAATCCAAACCTGGCGCTCCAGCGACTCCCTCCCCGCTGCCCTCGCCCGCGGCCACAAAGCCCTCTTCGGCAGCTCCAGCCATTGGTACCTCGACTGCGGGCGCGGGCTCCCCTGGGACCGCAACACCTCGAACCCGGACTCGCCCGTCAGGCCGCCGTACGAGGACTGGTGCAGCCCGTACAAGAGCTGGCGGCACGTGTACGGCTACGACCCGCTCGCCGACGTCCCGGCGGTGCACAGAGAGTTGGTTATTGGGGGGGAGGTGCATGCGTGGGGCGAGCTGACGGACAGCGTTACGCTGGATGGGCTGCTTTGGCCGCGGGTGGCGGCTGCAGCGGAGGTGCTGTGGCGGGGACCCTGCGGATTGGCGGATGAGGGGACGACGCGGAGGTTGGCGGAGATGCGGGAAAGGCTTGTGGCGAGGGGGATACGGTCGGAAATGGTGCAGATGGAGTGGTGCTTGCGAAATCCTGGTAAATGCACGTTGTGAGAGTGACGCTAGGACTGCCATGATGATCTGCTTCAACACTGCCTTGTCAGAACTGACCGCGCTTCGGTCTTTTGAGCCGCGCTTCGTGTTTACCCGTCCGAAGGGCTTTACTATAAAGCTCCTAGTCACTCGAAGTGTATCAACCAGCCTTCGCCAACAGTCTCTCCCTTCGCATTGATACCGCCCCAAACAATGACAGATTTACTGTCAACAGCAGCATAAGCGAATGACGCCAAAGGGCCCGGATGACTCTTGCCCTCGGTGGCCCTCTCCACATCACGTAGTTTCACTTCGACTTCCGCCCAGCTGGCAGCGCCTGTATCCGCACCCAACTTCTCCCGGGCAAAGTCTTTGAGCTTTGCTAGGCTGCTTGCTGTAGATGGCAGTTGGAAGGTCCAGAGGTCGCTCCAGCATTGATTCTCGTCGTCGGAGTCACTGGTTTGTCTTGACCCAAAGAAGTACAGGAGGTATTCTCTGCCGTATCCCGTCGAGAGGGGCAGCAAACCGGCACCGTGGCGGGGACCTGGTCCAGGAATGAGCGGGTTAGTTGGGAAGGTGATACTGTGCCATGCTGGGTCGGCAGCTGCAAGATCCAAAGTATGCAGTTCGCCGGCCTCCTTCGACACGCTGGTAAGGAGATATAGCTTGTTCCCTGACAAGGCGAGGTCGGGTGGTAGCGTTGTAGTGGTGGTTGTTGGCGATGGTAACTGAGTCCAAACTCCGGTCGGTATGCTGAAGGTCCACGCCTCAGCTTTATCCTTTCCGGGTGGAACACCGTATATTATAAGCTTCATGTCATGCACTACAGCTCCATGATTGTGACTGGGAAGACCAGGGTCGTGTTCTGGTCGGTGCTGCGTCCACTGTAAGGTGTCTGTATCAAAAGTCCAGACAGCGCCGTGCTCGTCAATTGGGCTCTCTCCGTCTTGTGAGCCGCCATAAACTATGATATTCTTGTTGGCCATGACGCCGGCTGTATGTGAACATCGAGGCTGCGGGACATCTCCTGTCTCGGACGACGGTATGGCTGGAATGCACTTGTACTCAGATCCTTCGCTTTGAGAGCTGTTCGGGAGCCTGACGATGTGCATCTCATTACCAGCAAGCTCACCACCTGCAATTTTACCGCCAAATATGAACGCTTTTCCATCAACAACCGTCAAGGTATGTTGAGATCTCCTCATTGAATCCGGAGACGGTGTGTCTGGAACTGTAGCGATGCAGTCGAAAGTGGCCTTCAGCCCATTTGTAGGCTGCGCTAAAGCAACTCCAGCAACAACTCCACCTTCGACGGTGGTGGAGACCACCTGCTCCGCAACAACCAGCCCAGCTGCTACCTCAGCCATAGCGACTATGCTAGCGTGAGTGAGTGCAAATAACGAATGGATCGAGAAACTGATCTGACTGCGAGATGTCCAATGTTTCTGGGGGCAAGACAGAAGACCTTCCACGAGAAACGTTTCAATGGGGGATTCTAATGGCTCGTGAAGTGGAAGGGAGAGCGGATGTTGTTGCGGAAGACTCACATATTTTAAGCGCATTAAGCGCTAACCGTAACAAGCGCGCGCTGATGGCTTTGTACTTGCGACTTCACCAGACTACACTCCACATTCACACCTAGTCGAAGCAGTGTCGCTCTTACAGCTGTGGAATACTCTCACAACCATCGCTGATTCTCGTTCGTATTGCGTCTGTCTATCTGCGCCTGCTTTGCGAAGCTCACCTCCCTCGACCATGCCGCATCGGCAATCAGCCAGCCCGCCCTAGCAGCCTGCGCTGCTTGCAACTTCCTACATCACAACAATACACAAGTCGCCATACTCCCATAACTCTCCTGGCCAAACATGGCAACGGCGCTTGTCGCCAGGCCATCCCAGGCGCTTCGGCAGCGCCGCGAGTCACAACGGCCCAATCCCACAAGAAGTAGCGCCCGAGTGTCGACGGCGGATGCGGGAGTGAACGGTCCTGCTGAGCTTCCTACGCCTTATGGTTGGTGGATTTATGCGATGGTGGTTATCCTGTACTGACAACAATCGCCTACAGTGAAGGACGCCAACTACATCCTGCGCAAGTTCAAGGGAAAGCCGCCCTCGCTCACTCTACACCTCCATCCAACACACTTCCGCTTCGATCAGCAAGATGGCAACTTTGCATACAACTCGCCTATGCAGTTCATACTCCGGCACATTAGGGAGCAGACAGTTCCCCATGACCTGCTGGAGGAGTTCTTCGATTCCAAGGTGACTTTTTATGACGGTATTGTCTACTGAAAAGCGGTTCCTGCGTCGCAACCATAGCTGATGATCGCTAGGTTGTCTCATCATACAGATTCATGATCACAGGTCTGGCGCGACTGCACCTCAGAGGGAATCTTCGAATTTGGTCGGAGGAACCAACATAAAGCCCTTCTCAGTTCACAACTACAACGAGCACATAACGCCATCTCCCTTCGCCCCGTACCCTAAAAAGTCGACTGACGCAAGCAATACATCACTAACGAACAGTGCGGCGGCTGATGGCTTAGGTGAAGCTGCGGAGGGAGAGAAAGGATCAGACAAAGAAAATACACACGCTCAGAGTCGGCCAGTCTCGAAGGAGGCTGCGAAAGGGTCTAAGATTATCACGACGGTGCTCTTCGATACACAACTTTCACAATACGAGCATTTGGCAATCATGGCAAGGACGCCCTACCCAGACCCGCGTAGCAATCAACGGAAGCAAGCACCAGGAACGACTGGCAAGGACGGAGCCACGCCAACGATGGCGCATCCTCCCACCCCTCTCGCGTCAGTTCCTTCAACACCAATGGTGTCCCGTGGCCAGCTCCCGAAGCGTCAGAAGATGATGGTGGATGGCAGCAACGTATACGAGTTCCAGGCGGAGATCATGCTGAGAGAAGACAACCCTCTCCTGCTGCAACCTGCGAAAGACTTCGAAGAAGCCTCAGCCATCATAGCAGCCTTGCAACATCCTCTCCACCAAAACAACCCGCCGACGCCGAAGACTCGAAAGCGAACGACGGCTGAGCTTGCAGCGGATGAGGCACAAGCTGCGGCAGAGGAGCGATTCATGCTGATTTGCGACGAGCGCTTGGCGCCTTCGTCCACGGCAGGTGCCGGTGGTGTAGGAAACTCTGCTGCTGAAGGCCAGGGCGGAGCCACGTCCTTCGAGCCACGTTTCTCAAGGTTCAAGACTCTCGAAAACATAAAGATGCATCACGAAGAGAAGGAGAGGCTGAAGAAGGAAGAAGAGTATATGATGAAGAAGCAGACGGATGCCGAGGCTGCCAAGCGGAAGGAGTTTGAGGAGAGACAACGAGCCCTCTTGATACAACAGCGACGAGAGCAGCAGCAGCAGGCGTTCCTACAACAGCAGCAGCAGCAACTGCACGCTCAACAAATGCAACAGGCTCAGCAACAAAACGGAATGCTAGGTGCTCACCCGCAACAGCCGGCTGCCGCCATTGCCAATCCACAGCACCATCAACTTCAGCAAGTGTCACAAGCTCAGCATGCATCACCCGTCATTCGACAGCAAACACCTGCGGCTTCATCACCGGCGATGAATGTCACTTCGATGCCGACGCCTTCAATGACAAGCGTGCCAATGGCTGTAACCACCTCGACTCAAGGAGCCGGAAGTCCACCCAGACCGCCGTCTGCGATTCCACATCATCCTGGCAGCGCTGGCCCTGCAATGGCTCGACAGCTCAGCCAGCAACACGGCCAGCAGGGCGTGAGTGCCCACGGTACTCCGCAGATGATGCAGCGTACCCCGAGCATGGCCCAAGGTACCCCAGTCACTCGAAACATGACGCCACAGCCTCGCGTGAACCAGCACGGCAGTCCAGTTGGCGGCCAACAGATGGGCACACCAATGATGATGGCGACGCCGCAGGTGAACGCACAGCATCTGACTCCTCAACAAATGGCTATGATGCGACGAGCTCAACAGATGCAGGCCGCGCAGCAACAGGCCGCGATGCAAGGCTCGCCTCCGCCGATGTCCATGGAACAGAATCAGCACCAGCAGCAGCAAATTGCTCTGATGCAGGCCCGAGCCGCCCAACAGCAACAACTAGCAGCACAATTTCATGCTCAGCAACAGGCCAACCCCAATGGCGGCAACAACATGGCCTACAGAGAACAAATGGCCCGCCAGACCCAAGCAGCCATGAGTGCCGTCCAGAACGGCAACCGCGTCCCCGCCGGCTCCCCCGGCCAGATGAACAACCCCCTCGCATTCCAGATCAATCGGCTCCGCCAGCAGCTCAACCAGTCACTGGCTCAGATCGCCATGCAAAACGGCGGCAGCGTGCCCCCTCAAATCCAGCAACAGCTCCAGCAGCGCTGCCAGCAGCAAATCCAGCAGCTGCAGCAGAGCGCGCAGGCCCAGGTGCAGGCCCAAATGCAGCAGGCGCAGCAGCTGCAGCCCCGCGGTGCCGGCGGGCAGAATCCCCCGACGCAGCAACAGCAGGCGTACATTCAGGCCCTGCAGCAGCAGCAGCGCATGTTGGCTGGACAGCGGCAGGGCATGAATGTGAATGTGAACGGCATGAACGGGATGCAGGGCATGGGTATGGGGAACATGCAGATGATGCAGCAGGCGCAGCAGCAGCAGCAGGGAATGGGGATGGGAGGGATGCAGATGCCTGGGCAAGGGATGCAGGGGATGGGTGGGGGGCAGGGGAGGGGAATGGGGCAGTAGATGGAGAGATGGGGCGTAAGGCGTACAAAGGACATAGGGCGATTTTGATCAACGATACCCATTCATGGCTCGGGCTCAGTGGGGTGTAATATGATACTGGAGGGAAATCCGAACAGGCGTACGTATGTGGTTCGTCCGGTTGAGCATATGATGTTAACCGCGGTGGCTGTCGTGTACAACGGATATCGGAGCGTGTCGAAACGCTGTAGGGAAGATCATCAAACTCTAATGCGTGTCTCTCCCAAGGACAGCTGATGAGAATGCAATTGGGAAGTCTCGGATGAAGCTCGCTCTATCAAATTCTACTGCATGGTGAACGGCACATTGTTCTTCAGGGCTGGATGGCTCAGGCCGCATCAAACAGCGCAAACAACCTCCCAGCGGCCCAAGGGAACAACCTCGGCCCTCCACAGCTCACCCTCACCCCAGCCCGCAACACCCTCACCACCATGTCCCCTTCGCCTCCCAGCTCCTCTTGCTCACGCGAACACCGTCAGACATGGCGCCCACGAAGACCGTATCGACGCTGACGCTCGAGGCCGCGCAGGCCGCCGCCCGCGCCTGCGAGTCGCAAGCCCGCACCCTCGGCGTGCCCATGAACATCGCCGTCGTCGACTCCTCGACCCACCTGCTGCACTTCTCGCGCATGGACGGCGCAAAGCTCACCTCCATCTCCATCGCCATCGACAAGGCGTTCACGGCCGCGGGCCACCGCGTCCCGACGTCGACGTACAAGGAGGCGGTGTGGCCTGGTGGGCCGGCGTTCGGGATCAATGGGAGCAATGGGGGCAGGTTTATGATTGTGGGTGGGGGGCTGCCGATTCTGGGGGAGAAGGGGGAGGTGCTGGGGGCGGTGGGGTGTAGTACGGGGACGCCGAAGCAGGATGAGGAGGTTGCGAGGGCGGGGGTGGAGGCTGTGCAGAAACTCATCAAGGAGGAGAGGGGGCCGAGGGCGAAGCTGTGAAGAGGGCTGCAGGAGGAAGTCTGAGCGGTCTATGTTGTTGCAAGAGTGCGAGGCGGATGCCATGGATGAGGACGAAGGATCGGGTGCGGAAGATGTCAGGGGCAGCTGCAACAAGAACAGCACTCCGTCGCGATCCAGTTGAGAGTCACGCTGTGGCTCCAGAGGGAAAGCTGGCTCACTCGGGCCGGCGACAGACATTTCGTTGATACTCGAAAAGCGCCAACAACTCCGTTTTAGTCTCGACCCTCATACACGAAACTCGGAGTGGTCTCTGTATTCATTCCTGTATGTTCGTAAGCCAACACAGCGCGACATAAGTGACGAGTTGATTTATAAGCTCTTCGTGAAGATGTGTTTCCTTAAGGCGAATTCAATAGCGTTGTAACAATAGACCACGTGCGGGGCATCCGTAGCCCCGCGGCCTCAGATTTGTATAAAGTGCTTGCAGGCCCGCTTGACGTGTGACATATCCACTGCGCCTAAGGAACATTCGACTCGTATAATCCAACTTCCACTTCAACCTCAAGACCGTGGACTCAAGAAGACTGTCACTCTGTCCGATCAAAGATGGCCCCCCCAACCTTCCGCCACGACATCCTCGGCATCCCCGACTCCAAAGCCTCACCAAAGGATTCCGTCCTCGTGATCATCGACGCGCAGAACGAGTACGCCTCCGGCAAGCTGAAGGTCGCCAACATTGCTTCCTCCCGCAAAGCTATCGCAGCGTTGCTCGACAAGTACCGCCAGGCGAACGGCAAGATCGTCCACGTGACCCATCAAGTCCCGGACGGCGCGCCGGTGTTCACGCCGGGGACGGATCTGGCGGAGGAGTTTGATGAGTTGAAGCCCAGGGAAGGCGAGAAGGTGAGTTAGGTTGTTTGTTTGTTGGTGTGGAAAAGAGTGATCAAGGGAGAGCCAGGCTGACGGTGGGGTGGTGGGAAGGTGATTGCGAAGAAGTACCCGGGTTCTTTCGCGGAGACGACGCTGCGGGATGACTTGAAGGAGATTGACGGGAACAAGCTCGTACTGACGGGGTACATGGTGCGTATATCTGTGATTCTAGTCTTTTGTTTGGAGGTGAGCTGATGGTGTCCAAGGCACATGTGTGCGTATCTACCACCGCTCGTGAGGCGCATCAGTTGGGTTATGAAGTCGTCCTTGCGGAGGATGCTATCGGTGACCGAGACATCCCTGGCGTTAGCGGCGAGGAACTGACAAAGGTATGCTTGAGGTTGAGCTTCCACTTATTGAGAGAACGCTAAGTGAGTTTGCAGATGGTCATGCTGGAGCTGAACGATATGTTCGGCACCGTGGTAAAGAGCGATGAGATCCAGTAAACATTGATGGTTTGGGTATGTTGTAACAAGTTTCGGAATAGACTCTTCGAGCTTAGAACAGGTTTGCACTGTAAATACTCAGCACTACCATGCTTCGCCTTTGATTTCGATGCTTCTTCTAGTCCTTCAACATACTGTTCTGAGACAGCTTGATCTTGACAATCTCCCATCCTCGAGTCTTAGACCCCTTGTCCGATGTCACATGATCATCTGAATGCTGATTTCGGTATCCACGTTACGATGGTCTTTCAATCTTCTTCTGCTCGTATCCCCATTCATGGCCAATACTAGGCGTTGTGTTTCGCGACTCACTCTTTTTTTCTTGCACGAAGAATCCTCGATTTGATGCGTCTAGGTTCTTCTAATGGGGACGACCTCGAGAAGACTACAGTGAACGGTTAAGATGAGACTGGTTTCTCGTGGATTGATTATAGTCTCACGTCCCTGCTGTAATATCTGAGAAGGGATACGTAAAATGTTGTTTTAGGCAATGCCATAGCCTGAGCCTGGTGTTTCTACTCTCAACCTCTCTCTCCTCTAAGATTTCCTGCTTCGACTTGTGTGATGTATCCCAGGTCTCGGAGAAAGTTTCTTCCCGTAATCGTAATCACTCAAAGCGTTGTCGACCCGCATCATAGAGTCTCGCATTCCTGAGTGTCTTATCCACTTCCAATCTAATCTCAATCTTCCAGCAAAGTCGAACGAGCTTTCTTCCAGCTGCACCACACACTATGGTTACTGTTCCATAGGTGGCGAATGCGAACAAGTAGGCCCACATGCGGATCATTCTCCAAAACTTGGGCGGATTCGTTTAGTTCACACCGCTGAAGGTAGTCTGGCCAGGGCTGCTTGCTCTTGTCTTGGTCAGTTTGCACATTTGCATGGCTGTCCTCTCTCTTGTCTGATGTGGCTTGCCCCGTGATAAAGTCTTCCGTTGCTCCGCAGTAGATACCGCCTTTTTGGTAGGTGATGATAGCACCCTTGCTATCTCTCGCACAGCGGACTGCCAATTGCTTGGATGCTCTGATTTGGTTCCGAATCAGTCTTAGTGAGGGTATAGTACAGTAGTCGTTATGTATATGTGCGGCTCACCTTCCGGCGCGAAGTGCATCCACACAGCAGCACCGGCACACCGTGGAGGTGTCAATTGTAGAGACGAGCGTTGGAAATAATCGCCCTCTGCAGCGGTGTGTACTCATACCACACACGACGGTCGTTCTGTGGTCACAGTGTTGGTATGTGACATTTGTCTATCAAGGATGGCTTACATCGTCCCAAATCCAAGGAACGAACATCAACTGGGGCGCCGCTTCGGCAACGCCCTCGTCACGCTGTACCCTTGGTTCTCCCCAACAGACCTTGAACCTTCCAGGGGTTTCCTTGGATGCAATTTCATTGAGCGTTAACGCAAGAGCGATCGCACGATCCATCCCAATTCCGAACTCGGGAGTGGTTCTCAGCGATGCGAGACATATTTGGCCCGGCTCTTGCGGCGTGATGTGAAAGCGAACATCGGCGCTGAGGTCTATGAAGGGCTCGAGAGGTTGAAACAGAGGTGCTGGGTTGCTGATTGTCCGACCCGGCAGGGCCTGTCGCCGAGCTCTGAGGTCCATCGATGGGTGTAGTGTAGAGTCGAATGCTCGAATGCACTGACGGTGGGAAGGGAAAGAATGAGTCAAGTTGAGCTGATTAAGCTGATTAACCGTTGGATGAGTGACTGACATCGTTTGGTTTCACATTGGGTATGGCTTGGTGTTTCCCTTGCGACGTTCAAGTGAACTGTTCAAGTGAAGCCATAATGATCAAACACGTAATAGAAAGACTTCAGCATAAAGTCCACATAACCGCACGACAAACACCGGAAAGCTTGAATGGACCAATGTGCTATATTGCCGCTGTCTGACAGTAACAGCGCAACTAGTCTCAGGCGTAAAAGAATGACGACGCGAAGCGAAACCCAAGGATGAAAACAACAATATCAACGAACCAAAGCGCACCCGACAGCTACATAGAGGATCGACCTTCCCAAGCTCTTGAAAGACGTCTTGCTCTCAAACAGTCCTCCTCGGAACGTAGTCTGGCGAGTCTGAGCCTGATGGCCGAGGCTTGGTGGACACAGTCCGTTACTTGCACTGATATGGGTTAGCTGTGTGCGACACTTCGAGGTGGCCAAGCCCTCAACAAAGGGTAAAAGTGAAGCAACGAGGATAAACATACACCACAAGTGCTGCATCCACATCCGCCCTTGCAGCCGTCACCGCCACAGCAGTCCTTGCAGTTGCAGCCTGCCATTGCGTGTATAGTAAGGGAACTCGAGGGGTTCAAGTCTTTGATGTTGGAAAAGTGGAAGAGTAGGAGGTTTGATCTGAGCGTAGAAGGCGAGAGGATTGTCTTGTACGTGTCTATTGATCTGGGACAGAGCTGGCTATTTATGCTGCAGTCCCGTCGGCTCTGACGTCGTGACGCGCGTGTCGTTTTCCAGGCCTGTAGTCTGATTATTGGCAGCAGCGGGCCGAATACGCATGTTTGTGCTGAGGGAAAAGTGCTGCAGTGCGAAAAGGCGGGATGCAGATGGTCACCGCGAGTCACGAAGCTCGTCACGAAGGCAGTTGTCGCGCGCTATGGATACGGGAAGGGTGGCCTGGGATGGACCAGCGTCGCAGTGCAGTCGATGAAATAAGTGGAGATGACGAAGCCGTGATTGCCGGTCCATCTGAGGTGCAAGGGGAGCATGCTGGGGTACGCCGGTGGTTGAGGACAGCAGCTATTGCCTCTCGACAGCGGTAGGCACGTCGCTCGCTCTGCACCAAAGGACTTGCATCCATCCACAAGGGACCGAAGCTCGCCATCCGACATAGCGGTATTGCAAAAGGGCCGATGTAAGAGCCAACAATCACTCAGGTTGTTCACCATTGGACACTTGATGCTGACGGGGCTCTGGTCGAAGACACGGACCTCGTACTATAATGTCGAAGGACGACTGGCGGATGCATGTCAAGCGTACTCGGAAGCGTCGGACATGGGCGGACGACTAGCCTGCGTAGATTGTGCGGCATGCAGATGGACATCGTCTGTCCTTGCGCGCTTTCTGCGGTTGGTCGGCGTAATGTGGTGCGTAGAGTGAATTGTGCGAACGGCCTTTTGCTGTGGCGTTGTCCATGTGGTCCGTGCGTGACCTCTTGCAGTGCTGCTTCTGGGAGACTCTAGCCCAGAGTTGACGTACCCTAGAGATCTGGAGTGGAAAGCTGTGATAGCGGGTCTTGGAATACACACCTGTACCGTTGACATCTGTATTGAAGAGGTTGTTGACTAAGAAGCATTGGTAACAAGCTTACGAGCTTCTCGACTGCCAGAATCCTGATCATCGAGACACAGGAGCAATAAAGCAAGGAACCACGCGCTGCATCACTGAAGGTATTGGATGCCTTTGAAAGGGGTGTTCTACTGCAAAACTGGGTCAGCTGGATAGAACAACTTGCCGTATGTAGAATGTAACTTACTACGTCAAATTGCAACGGCCGGGTCGTCTATCAAACGTTGTCATCCTGACGGTATCTAACATAAATCATATCCACAGCATTCAGAATCTAACACTCTCATTCCTTTCCCCCCGTCCTCCTCTCAAAATCATCCCCCAACCTCCCCTCCTCCACAACCTCAACCCCCATCCCCAACCCCACCCGCCCCTCCTCCTCCCACCACCTCCCCTTTCCGTCCTCCCTTCCCTCACCCTCATCATCCGAGTCCACCAAGCCCGCCCCGCCTCCCCCCACAACAACAACGACCTGGCCGACCCACCCCTTAACCATCTCCACCGCCTCCCCCCTCTCCCCCGCCAAACCCTCAGTCACGTACACCAGATCCGGCGCCAAGTGCCGCAGCATATGCGCGTACCCGGTCCTCGTCGCGAACGGCATGACCATCGAGCGGCGTTCTACCAGGCGTGAGGCTTGCTCGTGCAGCTGGGTGTAGAGCGTCTTCTGCTGCGGCGCGGGTTCCTCGTCTGGTGTTCGCGCGGGCGTGGAGAGGGAGGGGGAGGATGAGCCGGTCGAGAGGGGCGGTTTGGAGGGGGAGGAGGGGGAGGGAGATTTGAGATGGGGCGCGTGGATTAGGATGAAGAGGTTTGTAGTTGAGTGGTCGATGGCGGGAAGGTGTGAGAGTAGGGACTGGGAGTGGTCGTTAGCTAGCGTTCGCGTGGCATGGAGCTTGATGAAAGAGAGCACCGAGATAGGGAAACTCACAATCTGCTCATCGCCATACGCGCCCTCTTCCTCATGCAGGTCCTCAACCCCTCGCTCAGCATCCACAACAACAGCAACACCCTTCCTCTTCCCTCCAACCCTCCCCTTCTCCTTCTCCTTCTGTCCCACCACATTCCCCTCCCCCCTTCTCACCACCCCCCTCACCGCCCCATCCCCTCCATCCCCCCTCCTCTCCACCTCCTCCCTCCACCGTTCATGATCCCCAAAGTCCCCACTCACCCTCCCCTCCTCCTCCCTAATCGCCGACAGCGCACCCCCCACCACCGCCCCCGCCGCCGCCACACCAGCCACGACCCGGTGCCGCGCGCTGTCGAAGACCTGCTGCGGGCTCGGTGTGCGCCTGATGGCGCCGGACATGCGTGCCACTAGTCCCTCATCCTCATGCTGTGTCTCGCCTTCTGCGCCGTGAGACAAGGGTGCTGCCGACTCTGCGCGTGTGTCGTGGACGGCGGTATCGCGCTCGTCGTAGTCGGAGGAGGAGGAGCTGTCGTGGTCGTGATTGTCATCGGCGTCGGCGTCTTGCCGCTCGCTCCAGATCCAGGCGGCGAGGCCGGCGGTTGCGAGGGTGACGGTTAGGGCGAGGGGGAGCCAGTAGCCGAGGGGGGTGCGCTGGGGGCGGGAGGCGCGGCGGCGGTCGTAGCGGTCGTAAGTGAAGGACATTGTCGGTAGGGTGTTCCTACATGCTTTTCGTGGGTATGAGGAGGGTGTATGAGTGGGTTCGCGCTTTGATGTGTGGCTGGGGTGTTGTTGTCGGGGGTGGCTTGGCAGTGCCGGGGGTTCAGACGAAAGTGAGGTGCTGTTCACCATTCGACACAGGAACTCTCATGGCTCTTTAGCAATGGTCCTAGTCAATCTATTTCGATCAGGAAAGTAGGCAGCTTCTAAATTTATTGCGTGAGATCGCCGCTGCGGTAGTTAAAATCTCAATATTGAAGTTTCCTGTGTTGGCCCGACGCATCATTCAATCCAGTCCGCTCACTCACTTCAGCAAGATCTCGGCCAATTCAGCACCAGACGACTGGTATAAACAGTCATATCTCGTTTCCCTATAGAGCATCCATAAGAACCTTGCAAGCCACCCCAGCCAAATGCCTCTGCCCGTCTAAACCAAAAATCGGAACCCTTTCTTCGCCGCCTCTCCCGGCACTGCTTCTCCCGAATTAATAGCGCCCTCCACGTGCTCGCCCCTATCCAACTTCCTGTTCAGCCTCGTCAAGATGAGTCTCAACGTCGTCGCCATGAGAATCGATAGCGCGATCGTCCCGCAGTTCACCGACATCGCGACAACTATTCGCAGCACACGTCAGCCAAAATCCAAATCCATCCTTGCTAGAATCGAATGAAAACGCTGTTGTTCGTGGAGGGAGACTTACTATATCTCGGCCCCGCAGACGACGGATACATGTACGAAGCGTAGATAGACGAGCAATTCGACACAGCGTTAATGAGCGCAAGCGACGCCGCGCGCTTCGCCGGCGGCCGGGGGATGCTGTTCGAGATCCACGCGAGCGCGACCACGTATCCCGTGTAGATGCCCGGAACCATGAGCATCATGGCCAGATACCGTGGCGCAGTGGTCGTAGTCGAGGCCGCAATGATGAACGCCGCAACGCCCACAAGCAGCGGTAGCGTAACGTGCAGGTAGCGCTCCCCGGTGCGGTCCGCGTGCCAGGCGTTCAAGAAGGTCGTGCAGACCGCCAGGACGTACGGCGGCGCGGTAAGCAGCAGCGTGTGGATGTTGTTGAATCCCAGCGTCTTTACAACTGACGGGAAGAAGTTGGTAACCGAACCGGAGGAAACGATGCCCAGGAGCAGGACCATCATGATCCACATCTTGATGTCCTGGCACGCGAGTTTGAGGCCGTGGAAGAAGCCCTGCTCGGACGCGCTGACCCAGTCGTCCTCCCCGATGTCCTCTTGCAGGCGCCAGACCGCGAGTTGGCGTTCTTCCTCGGACAGCCAGCTTGTGGTTCGCGGGAAGTTGGGCAGGATGAAGAAGGCCGCGATAGCGATGCCGATGGTGACGACGCCTTCGATGATGAAGAGCCAGCGCCTTGATGTATGTGAGTATGCCGCTCCAGCCGGAGGGTGCTGTAAAGTGCTTACCATGCTGACAGCCCCTGGGCGCCATCCATGCCTGATGTGATTCCTGCAGCGATCAACCCGGAGAAAGCTCCCGATATTAGAGAACCGGAGTAAAGCATCGCCGTCCTAAGCGCAAGCTCCTTTCGTGTATACCTGCGTGAGGAGTAAGTGACTGCTCGGCTCAGACAACGCAACGCAAACGAGCTTACCATGACGAAAGGAAGAACAAGCAGCCCGGCTGTCTCGTGGTCAGCATTGCATCTAGATACCAGGTATAGGAGGTACTCACAAAGTACGCAGCCTCAATAAAACCAAGGAAAAATCGGATAGCAAGAAGGCCTGCATAGTTGTGCGCAGCTGCTGTCGCTGCCGATATCGTGCCCCAAACAATCATACATGTTGGCAGGTAGATGGCCGGCATGCCAATCCGATTCAACAGCAGGTTCGAGGGTACTATAAATCAGTTAGTCCACCCCCCATTCTCAGCCAAGACGAACCCGCTTACCCTGCATAAGGACGTAGCCGACGAAGAGGATACTGACACATGTCTGCATACCCTGGTTAGTGGACTATCGTGATTGTGCTCGGCTCCTCGCGACTCACACTCCACTGTACACTGCTAAGGCCCAGCTCAGCCTGCATGCCTGGTTTGCCCGCTAAACGCGCGGACGCGATGTTGTTTCGGTCGAGGTAGTTCATGATATACCTGCCATCAATGAGCGCGGTCCCACAAAACGTGAACGAAACAACTGGCGAAAGCATACATGATGATGACCGTCGGCAGTAGACGGAAATCAACCTTCCGCAGAAGTGTCCGCTCAAGGTGAGCGCGTTCTTCGTCCGACATGGCAGCCACGAGGGGCGGCGCCTCAAGTCTGCGTATCGGCTTCGCCGCATTGGCGATTTCGCCTTGGTTGATATGATCTGGAGAGTATTTCTCGTCACCAGTGACGCCATATTCGGCGTGGCCGTACTCGTCTCTAGGGTGGTTCATCTTGCTGGGTACGAAATGGACAGACTCAGATGAACGTGACTGCGAATGGTGGTGGTGCGAATTGATTGGGATGACAACGACAGCCAGCAACAAGGCACGAAAAGCAGGACGACTCCTCACGGTTATAAAAGCCAACCTGACAGGGTATCCACTCCACGACTCGCCTCGTTCATCATCCCCCGTGCCATCATGTGCTTCCCATGAGAGGGGGTCGCAGTCAGTGCACAGTCGGAGTCGCAGATCTTCCTGAGGTTAGCCCAGCCATATCTTGGCAGACACCACGGCGCAGCCCAATCAGATGAGTACGCAGACGGGCCCAACTCGTTTTCGCTCGCAGATGCCGCTGGCTTACCCCAGCTTTTGCACCGGTTCGCCGAGGTGACGGGCCGCTGTGCTGCAATTTGTGAGCCCACACCGTGGTTGTCCCGCGCTCAGACGCCGATAGATGCCGCCGGCGTGGGGAGGGAGTGAGCGGGGAGATGTCCAGCGCCGCCGGGGTTTTGGCCGCAGATCTGTATTTCGTTAACCGATGTGCGGCTGCAGTCAAACTAGTGGTTAAGCGCAATGTTAAAGCAGATGTTCTCCGGACGTTTTGATTAGTGGGAGACCCCAATCTGGGGAATTCCCCACGATATGAGTCTTGGTTCTTGGATCTGGTGGTTTGCTTGACTGGATACAAGAACCGCCAAGATGGGACGAGAGTACGGCGAGCCGCAAGCGGCGTTGGTGTTCACTTCCAAGAGATCTCGTATCGGATAATGAGGCCCATCGGCGATGACGATGAAACCTTCTTCGGTCTTTGCGGGATCTTTGCAAGATCTCTCATCCTCAAAGCTGTCTGGTTCTCCAGTTCGGTAGACCTCCGATACAAGAACGACTAAGAAATATCTCTTCGGCCAGAGGAACATTCGACATAAGCTTGCGAGAAGTGGGTGGAATCTTCTGTCAATGTGGGAAATCCGGCTTAAAATTGACGATGTTGTCGTAGTTGGGCCACGGAGCAGCAACCCGCGGTGACAATGGCTTAAGACTAGACGAGACAGCGTGTTCGAATTTCTGTCGTGCGTGGCATTTGAACAGATTCACGTTTCCTGGTTTAGGTGATATCGCAGGAGAAAGAGCTCGGATCTCTCATGCTGAACGCACACGCAAGCATGACGAAAGATCCCCTGGAATCTTTCTTGTCAACGATCTGTTGTAGAACTACGGTACGGTATCAGGAGTTTCACAGTCGAGGAGCTGGTCTAGACTAGGCACAGGTTTGCATTGGTATAGGTCCAGGTGTTGGTGAGAAAACCCAAGTCTGAGAGACTGCATGTGGAACTCGACGAGCCATCTTGTCACTGACGTAAGGAACACACAAAGAAGTTCCTATCAGACTTGCGAGAGGTCAACATGACTATACGTGTTGATGCCACGGAACAACAATGAAGTAGATGCTCGCTTTCCTTCAATATCGCTCCTTCCTTGACGCCTCCCTCACACATCTACAACGGCCATACCGTTCCATATACCAAACTCTTGACCCTTTCCACCCTAATCACCCAACCCCTAACTCCTCAACCCAATCCTCTCCTCATACGCCCTCCAAGCCTCCCTCCGATACCTCTCCGCCTCCCTCTGCCTATCCGCCGCATTCAAAATCCCCCTCCCCACAATAACCACATCGCACCCCTCCTCCAGCACCACCTTCCTCGGCGTATTATACTGCTGCCCCAACGCATCCCCCATCTTCCTGCCCTCCTGCCCCGGCGGCGGCAGACTCACGCCAGGCGTCATCGTCACGAAATTATCCCCCTCCTCACTGTTCAGCGACCGCTGCGCGATGAAGCCCATGACGAAGTCTCGGTGCTGCCGCGCGATCTGCACGCACTTGCGCGTGTAGTCACCCGTCAGCAGGTTCCCCGCTGAGCTCATCTCCGCCAGCAGCAGCATCCCGCGCTGGAACGGGATGCCGCCGAGCCGCTCGAGCGCTGCGAGCTTCTGGTGCTCCTCGTCGTCCTCCGCTGCGCCATTGTCGTCGTCGTCGATGCCGGGTGTCGGCTGTGGACTCAGTAACTCTGTTCTTGTGGAGATAGTGGTGGAGATGGAGACGATGCTCTGTTTGCGCTCCTCCCAGCGCGCTTGCAGCTTGTCGGTCTCGGCGTCGGCGGCGCCATCGGACTGGACGGCGCTTTCGGGGTCGGTTTCTTCATCGTCGTCGTCAGAGGAGGAGGAGGAGTTGGTGGCTGTGGTTCTGATGGGCGTGCCGACGCTGATCTCAGTGTGGACGCCCGAGTTGTAGGATGAGACAGTGGATTCGGCGGCGGCTTTGAGGGCGGTTACGATGGCGGGGCCGGGAAAGATGTGGCAGTTGACTATCTCGGCCCAGTTGGCGATGCGGAGGGGGCCGGCGGTGTATTGCTTCTGGACGGTGCCTGTGTGGTAGAGATGGGTTAGCTAGTGTAAATGGCAACCTGACTACTGCTTCTTGGACGGGAACTGGAGGGCCAACTGAAGCATGACCAGAACACTCACTCCCTATATCGCCGAATTTCCTGTCCTCAAATATCAAGAAGTGTTTCCGCTGCGCAATCTCCCGCAGCCGCTGCACCGTTTTGTCTCCAAAGTCGTTCACTATGTCGGCATGTGTCTTGAGTAGGCATATTGAATCTCCCACTTCTTCGGCGACCGCGAGGAGCTCTGAACTCGTCGATACGTCGGCGGAAAGACACAGGTTGGTGCGTTTGATGGCGATGAGTCGCAGGAGGTATGCCGCAAGCGGCGAGGTCTCTGGAAGGAGAGCGCGCTTCTTGAAAGAGAGGGTCCAAGTAGTGTGGTACATGTACGGGGAGGAAGACTGCGAAGGCATAATTATCGTCACAAGTAAGGCATCGACGGCGGGGTAGTCTCAATTAGCGAGAGTGCACAACAGATCTTGAATTAAAAGTATGATGGAGGGGTGCTTTTCTCTCTGTGATTTCTTTTTTGTACGCGTCCAGGCCCTTTAAGGGTGGCAGGAGAATTGTTAACTCGCGTTGGACAGGCCATGGTAGCGTTTGCGTCTAGCGCTCTGGTCAAACCCCTTGATGCATGGTGGAGCTCTCCCGCATCTGCAGACGCTTCTGCGCCTTTTCGGGTGACATCCTGCAGCCCAGCCCTCGCAGATAGCGAAAAGGAGCAGGAGGGCTCTGTTCAATCGATCTACCAGTCGGAGTGACCCTCTCGTTTGACTCGCAATTGTACCTAGTACATGCGGAGAATACAAATCGTCCGCCGCAAGGCATTGCGGGCTTCTATGGAATCTTTGGGCATCGGTACCAGCTAAATCCGCTTTGAGGTCTGCATTTGAACAGAAGCGGTGGACAGATTCCACTGTTCGCCGGTATTTCCCACTCTACAACCAATCCCCAATTCACCGCTAACAGGTCTGGCGCTTATGCCTCATTGTTGACAACGCCGTATCTCACGGCACCGCCAAGATCACCAACTGCCTGCAGGATAGCTGTCGTTCGTAGCTTCTACTTTGTGGCTTCGCGGAACATTCTTAGCCGGTTCTTTCTGAAGCCACCGCCAACGTCTTCAGACGTTGTCGTCTCTGGCGTCCTCAGACGATCCTTCCGGCCCTGCATCAAGCTGTGAGTATCACACACTGACAGGCCAATAGGAAGCAGTGGCATGCTAACCCGTTGCAAATATCTCCTCATCTCCGCTGCTGCATCATCTGTGCCCTCCCGCCAGCAAAAGCAACTCAATCACTTGGCGTTCACCGGTCAGGCCTAGACTGCGTTAACTGCTCTGTGAGAGAATCGCGAAGACCACAATCTGAGCAGCTCTACCTCGATCGAGATGAACTGGCACGTCCGAGAGCTTCCCAAAGGCATGTTGGCAGAGAGGGTTACGAGCTCTTTCTGTAAACGGGTTTGTCACACTCACCTCCACAACGAGTGCTCTCGCTTGAACTATTCCCTAAAACATGGTACTTTGCATAACCAGATCGGCGATACGTCTTTCTGCGTAACGGTGCAACCGGTAACTGACGGCAGAGGATTGACATGACCTGCATGCAGCTCGCCAGTTTTACCTTCGCGTATCGTTCAATTCATCTTGTATCGCAGTAAGCTTACCGTAGCGCAGCGACTAGTTAAATCCTGCCTGTGCCACCGTATCAACGGTGACCTCGCCTGCTTTCGGGGCCGGTCTCGACATCATTGAGACAAAGTGGAATGGTCAACCTTCAACATTTTCAATACATACATCTGCGAGGAAGGGATGAAGACGGAATAAACAGGAGCACACTGCCGAGTGTCCGACTCTGGTGAGGCATCGATGCTGTAACAAAACCTGGAACGTGCACGAGTGGTGAACAGTATTCCAGGACCATCGTCGAGCTGATAAAAAGATTGCCAAATGGGACTGTTAGTGGGAGAACATCTTTATAGCACGGATGTCTGTAGAGATCACTGGAGTGTTGCTCCTTAAGCGCTTTGGTTTGGACCAATCGTACTATTTCCACCGATTCTCCTCGGGTTGCTCTTGTTCTGTGAGATGTGAAAGGGGCTGTTCTGGACGGTTCACTTCGAACCCATCGAAGCCTTCAGATTCACTTTCCAGCAAAGATGACTCCACTTCACTGATTGCATTACATCACACGATTGGACTCTTCTAGTCCCAAGTCCCAACACATAAACACAGCCTCTTCACCCTCCAAGATCCTCTCTCACTTCTGCTGCGTCTAAAGCACATATCCACTTCATCCGCTCTTCCAGCCTCTTACCGTCTTCCGGTCAACAACATTTACCGCACACATCACTTTACAAAATCACATCATGTCCGAGACAACTAAAGTCGATCCACCCAAGTTCTCAGAGCGAGAGATGCAGCTGCTCGGCTTCGTGATGCTCTCCATCAAGGGCGGTGCGCCACCGGACGTGAGTAGATCTCCTCACTCCCACTGATACATCTTCATAGCACATCGATACTATATTCCGCCACATGCTCTCCGTGAACTGAGCTGATATATGACATGCCAGGTGGACTACGAGAAGTTGGCGAGCCTGGCCGGCATGACGAACCACAACTCTGCCGCCAACGCCTGGCGCAACTTGAAGAAGAAGCTTTATGAGGACGCTGCTCCAACCGCGGGCGCCAAAGCCACGCCGAAGAAGCCGGCAACTCCGCGCAAGCGGAAGGCCGCAGAAGAAAAGGATGACAAGGAAGCCGACGAGGAGGAGGAAGCATCACCCAGGAAGAAGGGCCGTGGCCGCCCGGCTAAGCCGAAGAAGGAGCCCGTCAGGAAGGAGGCTGTCAAGGAGGAAGATGGTGCGGATGAGGAGGAGGGCGCTAGTGAGGACACGACTGTCGCATCCACGAAGGTCGAGCCGGATGACGGAGAGATGGATGAGTCTGTGTGAAGACCATGGGCGATCTCTACAGTTCTGAGGTGCTCTGTTACTTATCCTACTGGCTTCGATCTGCTTTTGCATCCATTGATCTTAGCTGGGCATGACCTTGGCGGGCTTACTCTTCTTGAAATCTTCAAGGAGTGGTCCTTTCACGAGCGTCACACGCCGCCGCATATTTTCACAGACGGCGGATTGATATCTTCTCTTCCTGCTTTCTCTTCTACCTAGTCTCAGCTGGGCGTGGCGCTGACGAACTTACCAAAATCGTGGCCGTTAGGTCTCTTCAAGATAGTCGATTAGACCTCACACGGCGTCATTTCATAGACGAGCGAATCGAAGTCTTCTCTATGTTGCTTTCCCTTGTGTTTTGGTTCTTGCAGTTGGCTTCCGAGGTTGTTCAAAGAACTGAGCTGCATGACTCGCATCTACACAGTGCCCCTCGGACCCCTCGGACCCTGATTGCCAATCAGCTGCGGGGCAGAGCTGAGACTTCTCTGCTACATAGCAGCAAGTCTCTGCTCCTCCAGCTTGTCAACTAACTCGAAACTCGTTCCTTCCGCGTTCCAAATCCACATCAATTGCAGAAGTCCCAGTTCATAGAAGGTCAAGATGTCCTCAATCGACGTGATAGCCACCATAACGCCGAAGCCCGGCAACGCAGACCGGGTATGCTTGATCCCAGCTCTCTTATCCCATGTCCCCCATGTCGCATGTGTAGTTGGCGATCACAGAGCTGTATTGCAATTATGAGTATAAGCTGAACGTACGCAGGTTGAGAAGCTCCTCCTCGACATGACCGAATACGTCCAGAAGAACGAGCCCGACACGTACAAGTACCACCTGCACAAGGAGATTGAGAAGGAGAACCCCGAGTTCGTCATGATCGAGACGTGAGAGTTGCCCTTTCTCCAACATCACCTCATGATGAGTTTCCATGCAGCACGCTCTTCATGCTCCATAGGCACGCATGAGCGTACATCACTAACACGATCTTCGCACGTGCCAGCTACAAGGACATGACCTCCTTCAAGAACCACGGCGGAAGCGAGACCTTCCAGAAACTCATGAAGACGATGCAAGAGGAGGATCTGCTAGGCAAGCCCCTAGGCGTCTGGGTCGTCCGCCCAGTCGGCGGCTTCTCTGGCCGCTCAAAGATGTAGACATCTGTCCCCACACATGTACATAGAACAGCGCAACTGTACACTCAACATGCCCACATATGCATAACCGTTTTCCATCCGATCTGAAACGTTTTTATGTCCAGTAGTACGAATAAATCGGCAGCCCCATAAACTCGTCCACATAATGCCCGCCCTCCCCTTCGCCGCCAGCGCCCGCACACACCACCAGCGGCAAGAAATGCTCCGCGCCGCCCCTCGGATGCATCTCGTACGCGCCCGGCCAGCTCCTCCACCCCTCCACCTTCTTCCCCCTTTCCTCCCACCCCGGCGTCATCACCGCCTCCGTGACCGCCTTGTTCCACTCGCGGTTGCGCTGCAGGAAGGCCGGGTTGTTGAGATGCGAGGGGCTGAACATGACGCGCAGGTTGTGGAAGGAGGCGAAGCCGGAGCCGAGGATGGCGACGTTGGAGTCGCGCAGCTTGGACAGGGCGCGCCCGAGGCGGAAGTGGGTGGCCGGGTTTTCGGAGGAGATGACGGAGAGCTGGATGATGGGGATGGTGGCGGCGGGGTGGATGAGCAGGAGGGGGACGAAGACGCCGTGGTCCCAGCCTATGCGTGGTGAGAGGTGTGTTAGTCAGTCAGTCTGTCTCGCACAACTACTACCGCAACAGCGGAACTGGTCCGGGGAGCAGGATGGATAGGCAGACAAGGCATCTAATTACATACCTCGTTCACCATCAAACTCAGGCTCCAGCCCCTCGCCCCTCAACGCCTCGAATACCTCCGCCGCGACCTCCGGGCTCCCCGGCGCGTCATACCGCAGCTTATACGCTTCCGGCGGGAAGCCATAATAATCGTACAGCAGCCCCGGCTTCTCGCCGTTGCTGATCGTCGGGTGCCGCTCCGACCAGTGCGCCGTCACGAGCACGATCGCGCGAGGCTCGTCGGGCGTGCCGAGCTTTAAGAGTTTGGGGACGCGCGTGCGCAGCGAGTGCACGATCTGCGTGTGGGAGGGGTCGTTGAGGAGGGGCATGGGGCCGCCGCCGTGGGAGAGGGCGATGATGGGGGCGCGGGGCATGGCTGCGGTGGTGAGGTTGGATGCGAAGGTGACGGGGTGCTGGAGGCTTGGTGGGAAGAGGTCGGCGGCTTTGGCGGGGTGCGGGAGGCGGTGGAGGGATAGGAGGGGTAGTGAGTTCAGCCAAAGTCGTCGGATGAGCATGGTAGCTCAATCGGTGGAGGCATCGTAGGCGTTTATGAACAGCAGTACTGTTGATAGACCAGAGACGTGCATTTGTAACGCGGAAAGATTCCGGGAGGTGAATAAGCATAACGGCTCGGCTCGGGGCCCGGGACCTGAGTACCCGGCTGCCGGCGCATTGTTCACATGCTGAGTGATCCGATGAAGCTGCACAACTTCCCGAACGCAATGCTACGGCTATCGCGAATTGGCGCTGCCGAATCCTCTGCTCTCGTCCTCTTCTACCCCTAAGAAAGCCTCCAAACACCTCACCTCGTCCCCATCATCCCGCTCATTAACAACCCGATCAATAGCCCCCTCATCCCACGCAAACCCATACCAAAGCAGCACACCCACATCCCTCGCCACCATCACCGACTCCAACACCCCGGAAGCTTCCCTCAACGCCGGTACCCGCTCGCCCATCTCATCCCAAAACCCGCGCCTCAACTCAGACGCACAATGATAGTACACCCACCTCTTCCCTACGCCCTCACCCTCTCCCTCCCCCTCCAAGTACCCAAGCAAATGCTCCAGCCCATACAAGCCCATCCCGAACGGCAACCACTCCGCCTCCGCCCAGTCGACGAGGCCGTGCAGCGCGCCTGTGCAGGCGTCGAGCATGATGTTCGAGGGCAGCACGTCGCCGTGACATAGCACGACAGGCAGCCTATCCAGCTCACGTATGCGGGCCAGCGTCCTTGTGGCGCAGGCGCGCAGAGGCGCGGTGGGAAGCTCATTCTCCAGCTGACGGAGCTTCTGCGGGATGAGGGCGCCGACTTTGCCGGTGGGGGTGGGTTCGCTGCTGCTGTTGCTGTTGCTGTTGCTGTTGCTGTTGCTGTTGCTGTTGCTGTTGCTGTTGCTGTTGCTGTGGCTGTTGAGACTGTGGGTCCAGCCACGGGCGAGGAAGTCGGCGAAGTCGGCGATGAGACGCTTTTGTCGGGCTAGAGCTTGGGAGTCTAGATCTGGTTGGGTGGGCTGAATGGTGCTGTAGGGGACGCCGGGTATGTGTTGCAGCTCGTAGATGAGGAGCTGCTGCTGTTCGGGGCTTGACTGATGTACGCGAAACGGCCCAAGGTATTGTGTGGTTGGGGCGTAGTCCTTGTACGCGGCTTTGGCGACGGACGTGATTGTGGTATCGAGCGCATAGTGCGCTGGACGGAATTGCAGGATGCGTTTGCTCGAGCTTGTGGAGGCGCAGCTATCCGACGATGCTGTGTCTGAGTTGTCGTCGAGGTCGATGAGGAGCGTGTAGCTGCACGCTCCTTGACCTGTGATCGGTGAGATGATGGATTCAGGGTGGATCCGGCGTGCTATGCCCTCGCAGACGAGACAATCCAGCTCAGTCAGGCCATTGGGAGCAGTGGCAGCGAAGGCCATGGTCATCTATGACTCTGTGCATTACAAAAGCAGAAGTCGCGGTTGTTAGAACGACGAGATCCATGACGGGGGTGGGCTGTATAATAGCTGGCAAGCCGTCGGGAAAGTGTGGAGGTCTGAATCCACTCGTGGTTCGTTGGATGTTGACGCATGCTTGGCCCCACGTGTTCGTGCATGTCAGCGAAAACGAGAGTGCATGAGCGTAGCTATCTTCATAGGAGTCTATAGGGTATGGTTGAGTTTGTAGTCGTCGCATCCATGAATCGGAACCGTGACTGCCAGAAATAACCAAGGAAAATTCCATGCCCAGAACGGTGCTGGTACCACCTCAAAGAGCTCCGAATCAGGTCCAGCCAGTGCTTCATCACGTAGTCATACAGCGCAGACCAAAACGGTCAGCAAAGAGAGCTGTTCTCACGCCCCTCAGAGTTCTTTCTTCCAAAAATGCTCTGGCGCGTGGCTCGTCTCGTAGTCGACATGCACATAGCAGCGCTCGACGTTCGGCAAGCTCTCCAGCTTCGTCTGCAGCTCTTCCGCAACATCGTGCGTAGCTCTCAAGGTCTCCGCCGGGTCCATCACGATATCCACCTCGACGATCAGCCGGGGCCCACTGTGCCAGGCGCGGACCGTGTCAATGGCACGGATGTAGGGTGAGTGAGTCATTGCTACGTTATCTGGTTAGATGCGTCGTTCATGAGTGTGTATATGAGAGTCTTACAAATATATGTGATGAGCTGCAACATGTGTGTATCCGCGGACACCCCAATCAGAAGTTGGAACTCCGAGTATGCGGTCCGTAGCCAGAGGACCACGATGAGGACCGACAAGAGGATAGCGCCCATCGGATCAATCCACCATCGTAGCTTACTTCCGCCCACCGAAGTAAGCAGACCAAACCCATTGACAAGCAAGTCATTCCGGTGGTCCTCCCATAAGATGCGAATCTGTGAATACTTGTGACGGAGAGCCCAGCAATAGAGGAAGAGCGCGAGTTTCGTGCAGAAAGCGACACCGACCGCGACAATCGATGGTATGTGAAACCCTTTGGTATCGCCGCCATGGCCTGTAGCGAGCTCCTGCGCCGACATCGCAATGATGATGAACGAGACGGCGCACATCAGGAAGCAGAAAACGATGTTGCCAGCCGTCTCGATTCTAGCCTTCCCACTCGGAAACCTGCGAGGATCCACGCGGTTGACCGCGCGATTTGACAGTATGAGCGTGACGTTAGACAGCGGGTCGAACAGCGCGTCGGCCATAGTCGTGAATAGGGACAGCGATCCTGAGGACGCAGCGCCATACAGCTGCAGCCCGGCCAAGATGACATTCGCCGCAAAGCTTCCCTGGACAGCGATCTTGAACCTCAGCTGGTCCTCGCCTTGCTCCTCTTTCGCCTGCCGCACGTGCTCGTCTACGGGCCGCAGCAGCCTCTCGATGTTCTCGTTCTGCGACTCGTAGAAGCCCTGCAGCTTCCGCGTTTTCCAAGCATCTTCGAGGGGCCCGGAGCAGCCGCCGCGCTTCCGTGACGTGTTGGCTCGGATTGAACTTATTTCGCTGGCGGACTTTAGCTTGCTCGAGAGTTGGTATGGGTCATTTTCTCTCGTGTATCGCGGTGGCGTTTGGCGCTCAACATCGCTGTCCGGGCCATCGAAGGCGGATGGATGACGCGCGATAGGGTCGTTGTCTTCGCCAGGCGTTACAGCTTCGAACGCCGTGCTCTTGGCGGCTGCATCGTGAGTTGCTGGACGCTCGGGCGAAGTCGGCGGGGCGCTCTCGGAGCGGTAGGGATGGATGTGAAATGGGCTCGGGCGGAGGGATATGGCGCGTCTGAGGTCTACTTCTGAACTCGTCATGAGTGCTGCAAGTCTTGACTCTCTGCAGGAACCAGCACAGAGGATAGAGAAGAGGGTCTTAAAGCAAAAGAAATGTTGGGTTGAACCAGCAAGACCAGCTACAAGGATAGGCCAAGCCTCCGGCTTTGTTGGATTTCACCGCAGTCGCCCGCGCCATCCACTTGGACGTCAGCCTCAAATCACGTTTCCAACGTTCGCCTGGCGTCAGTCTCTAGCGTACCAACTCTCAATGCACTGCCCTGCTTTCACTGGCATATCGACAAACCTGTGTTTGTGGCACGGTCAATCTCCAAGCTCGACCTGGAGACATTCTGACTGTTCTGTTCACAAGATCCCCGTCCGCCTTTTTGCCTCGTTCACATGGAACTAAACAGTTGACTTTAGGCTCTGCAGGAGCCAATTTCAGCTAGTAAGAACGTGGATTCAATAGCATGTTCCTTTCCGCATACTCGTTACACTACCTATTCTGTTGTACAAAGTCTCGTTTCTACTTCATGACCTGTGATCGTACATCAAATCCTTGTACTCCGACAATGCAACCTGAGATCTTTGCTGCCGTGCCCACCCAACGCCAGATTATAAGACTTGCTGGATCACCCAAAACATGAACCATGACTTGCCACGCATACAGCTTAGAAGAGCTGGCCCGTAATGCCAGCACCGACGCCAAATCTCCGCCTGCGGGGACTCTGCTTCGCTTTTCCTTTGGCACTGCTTTCTAGAGGGTGCTCCTTCTCCCATCGTTCGTCGTCTTTGTACGTCCCGATTGCTGCTTCGAGATCATAATCCGTCTGCTTGAGGTATAACAGCGCAACATCGTACCTAAGTCGTGGAGGAACACTCAACCCGGTCAGCGTCAAGCTCAAAACTATTCAGGATCTGTTCAGTTTGTTGGGCGACTTACTCGGCGACTTTGCACGCTACCATCCACTTCCGCACCTTTCCTTTCCTGATCTCCTCCTCTTCACCCTCAATGGGACGAGGGCTGAGGCTCACGCCACCTTTGTAGTACTCTCCTGGTATTAATACCGTCTTTCGTGCCGATATTAGATGGTCCGCATATAAGTTGTTTGTGCGCCGTAGTGCACTAGCGGGTACCCCATACCGCAATGACAGAGACGCCACACTATCGTTGGCGGGATCAACGAAATGCAGGACGTCCTGCGCCGGCTCGTCGCTTTTGGGCTTCTCTGATGGTACTTCTAAGACGTTGTGTGCTGAGTATGCTGGTGGCTTGTCTTCAGCGTCCAGTCTGGTATCGACAGGTTTCGGAGAGCTGGGTGGCGAATATGCAGGCGGATCACGCAGGCCTTGGGGGAGAGGAGTTGGTGCTATCGACACTTGACAGAATGGACAATATGTCGCGAAGCGGGGGTTGTCTGTTATGCATCGAGCGCATATCGCGCGACCGCAACATTCGAGACGGCGCTCATGCTGGGCCGGTTTCTCTGTCTTCTCATCATAGGTAGGTGGAATGGAAGAGAGAAGAGTTGCGCAGGTGCAACAAGCTTCTGAACTCATATTGAAAGAACAAGCCAAAGGCGAATATGTATAAATCGAATGGATAAGGTTGATTGCGATGGTGAAAAGACAGTCAAGAAGATCGGATGGTCATCATGAGCATTCGAGACGCTCGACATCATTGATTCAAGGGTCCAAGATAGGCGAGGAAGCCTGTCCCAGATCTTCCGCTATGCTCTTCCAAGACTAGCGTAGCCGCAGAGCCACAACACAGAAATTCGGCTTCAGTCGCTTGACTCTGCATCAATCCACCGCGCCGACCTTCCAACTATCGTCAATCCTGAGGTATGTCCCACGACCGCCAACACGATCGAGTGCCCTTCAGGTAGCCGGGAGGAGCAATCGTCGTGCGACCCGCCGTATGTCGGCCGAGCACCGCGACGATACGCTTCTCCCTCGCGACACGAGCTGAAGAACCCTTCTGGTCCGGCACCGGAGGGCACTCTTTACGCTCTGGCATCTGAAGGCTGACCTTTACGCCTCGATTGTAGATACCTCATTTCGCAATCGCCATTTGAGAATCTCTTACAACCGTCAAGATGGTCCGAACCTCAGTCCTCAACGATGTTAGTACACCCGGTACCAGACTACCTTCTGTGGATAGACGATAACAGTCATGCTAGGCGCTCAACGCCATCAACAACGCCGAGAAGTCTGGCAAGCGCCAGGTCATGATCAGGCCCAGCTCCAAGGTCATTGTCAAGTTCCTGGCTGTCATGCAGAAGCACGGTATGTCAAAGACACAATTCTCATACTTTCCCCTCCGGGTTGATAACTAGACAATGGTCTCATTCAATTGCCCTACGACCTTTGCCCTTTAAGTGCCCGGTACATGAATCTTTTCGCGAAGATCTTACACGTTCTCTGATTTTGCTCTGACGTACAACGTTTAATCTATCGCAACATTCTAACATGTGTCTCAAGGCTACATTGGCGAGTTCGAGGAGGTCGATGACCACCGCAACGGCAAGATCGTCATTCAGCTCAACGGCCGCCTGAACAAGACTGGTGTCATCAGCCCCCGGTTCAACGTCAAGCTCGTGGACTTCGAGAAGTGGGTCGTCAAGCTTCTGCCGTCGCGTCAGTTCGGTTACATCGTGCTCACCACCTCGGCGGGTATAATGGACCACGAGGAGGCCAGGAGGAAGCACGTTGCCGGAAAGATCTTGGGTTTCTTCTACTAGAGGGAATGTTTGTTAGCACAACTAGAAGATGTCCGGCGTATCAAAAGTTTATGTGAATCACACTTGTATATCCATTGCTGTGGAGTTTGCAATGGTTCGAGGTCAGCAGTCCTTGCGTCCATGTATGGAAGGGAAGTCAGCCGGACTGCAGGGCTTGTACTTTCATCCAACACAAACAGCGAAAGCTACGAGCCCTTTCGGCTTTCGAGAATCAGTGAAACACCTCAATCTCCCCAAGATTTGTGTTCCTGAACCGCCTCCACGTTCCGCCAAGCCGTTCCTGATCAACGTCATCGGAAGTGAACTCCCTGAAACCGAGGCTTTCACTCTTTCCGGTAAAACATCAACCGACTCTTCCACTTACAACCACTGCTCCCAACTCCAAGCAATCGCATGCAGACCTAGTTGAAAAGACACTCAAATCGTAACCATGGTGCTAGAAGTCATCTACGTCGTGCGCCACGGCGTAAGTCCCCCTTCCTTCCCTCCCGCGCAAACCGCCTCCACACGCGCGCTCACCAACTAACACTACTCCTACAGTACCGCTCAAACTGGGTCGTCGACCCCTCAACCGGCACCTACACCGCCACCGTCCGCAGCCCCACGGGCATCCCATCCGACCCGGCGCTCGCGAGTTATGGCGTCGAGCAGGCGAACCAGCTGGCCGATAAGATCCTGAGCCTCGACCCGCCGGTGGACGTTGTGTACAGCAGTCCGTTTTACCGCTGTCTGCAGACGCTGAAACCGGCGGTGGAGAGGTTGTTTGAGGAGGGGCGGGGGGGTGGGAAGGTCAGGGTGGAGAACGGTCTTGGGTGAGTTTGGAAGTCGCGTTGCACACCCCGGCACCTTCGCAGCCGGACAGATCTGTTCCGTCATACAGCGATGAGGGTGTTCAGAGCAGTGCTGACAGCAGTGCGTGCCTGACAGCGAATTCTACGGCCTCGCCCGCTTCGACCACCCCTCCCCCGCCTCCCTCGACGTCCTGCACACCCACTTTCCCGCCGCCCTGCACGCCGACTACGCCACTCTCATCATGCCCTCCGTCAACGGCGAGAGCATCGCCGCCCTGCACGACCGCATCGCCTACACGCTGCACCGCGTCATTGAGGCGCTGGACAACGACCCGGAGGCCCCCAGGGCGCTGCTGATATGTACGCATGCGGCGAGTATGATATGTGTTGGGCGCGTGTTGACGGGGCGCATGCCTGAGGATGTGAATGAGGAGGATTTTAGGTGTGGGACTTGTGCGCTTAGTCAGTTCGTGAGGAGGAAGAGGGAGGGGAAGGAGCTGGGTGGGGAGGTTGAGGGCGAGGTGGAGGTCGATGTGTGGGACAAGAGTGCGCCGGAGAGGATACCGAAGGTGCATTGGGAGGATGGGAGGGGGGTCAAGGGAGGCTGGGATTGCGTGATCAATGGGGATTGCAGCTTCTTGAGTGGTGGGGAGGAGAGGACTTGGTACGTTTCTCGCATCTCCTTATCTCTCTTCTCGTTTGTCGCCACTTTTCTTTCTGTGTGCGGAGCACGCATCCGTCTTTTTCGTTGGACCCCCTAATTGCCTCCGCCTCCTTCAACAGGAACTTCTGGATGGAAGAACAGCAGGCGCACAAGCCGGCAGTCTCAACAGCAGCAGAAGCGGCCGCAGAAGCGGCGGTCGCAGTCGAAGCAGCCTCCGCAGCATGAGCACTTGGCTACTTTGGCATTGCTTCGCAATCTCTCTTCTTCTCGGCTTCTACAATTTCTCAACTTTCTCAACACTTCAGCTACAGCACCTGTCCCAGCATCAGCAAAAATGGCAGAATGAAAAGATCTCTACAAAAAAAAACTCAACACCCAGCACAAAAACATACGACACACAAGCTTACAATGTCCCCTTCATTGCACCACACAGGCGCTTCTCAGGCGACGAAGCATTCCTCACAGACCCGAACGCGTACAACGACACGGCGAACACGGCGAAAGCGAGCATTAAAACGGCGAAAAACGGCGAATCTGAGGAAAGGAGTTCTAGGTTATAGCGTTGGTTTGCTGAATTCTTGCATAGAATACACTGCTTCTGGGATAGCATAATGTTCTTTTGAAGTAGCATAGCGTGGTTCTTGCATATGGCGCGAGCGGAACACGTCTCATACCCAACACTCGATAGATAATAACATGGCATGGCATGGCATGGCGAGGTGATGAGGATAAGCACAATCAAATCACATAGAGTTGTAGACATCACCGCTTTACATTGAAGAATTGAGCCCACCGCGTGACGAACGAACAAAGGCAGCAATTGAATCGCCTCACCGTTGTGATGACCGAGCTTTTGCAGCATGATATCATAGCAGCTACTAACTGCCACAAAGAGTACACCGTTTTCTAGAGTCCCAGCCTGGCTAAAGCCTGCCGAAGCCCACAACACCCCCTTCCTTCCCCTAATTACGCCCCTCTAACCCTGGGTGATAGCCCGGCGACGCTCACGGCCAATCTGCCTCGAGCTCTTGTGCACGGCCTCCCTGTGCACGACCTGCGGGCTCTTCTGGACAACCTCCTCGCCCTCGGTGAGGATCATCTCGATGTGGCACGGGTTCGACATGTACGGGTTGATCTGGTTACATCACCGTCAGCATCTCTTCTCCCTCTGCCATACGCCGTGGGATGCTTGAGCTCAGATCTAGACTTACTCTACCGTGGGCACGGTACGTGCGTCTCCGCTGCTTGGGCGCCTGGTTGACCTGGATGTGCTTGACGATCAGGGCGCTGGTGTCGAGGCCCTTGGTGTCGGCGTTGGCCTCGGCGTTCTTGAGCAGGCTGAGCAGGAACTCGGCCGACTTGACGGGCCAGCGCGCCTTGGAGACGCCGAATTGCTTGCCTATTGTCCCAAAAGAATCTCAGCGTTTGTTCCCTGCATAGCAGCCCCCGTGCTGATGTATGTCCAACCATTACGCCGGGCGGCCCAACAACAGTACATTCTTTTCTTCTTCTCAAGGCGTTTGGTTACAGACTTGCTGTAGCAGCTCTGTCCCGCCCTATGCATCCCCGCACTGGAAAATGACCGACTTACCCTGCGCAGTGCGGCCAGTGCTCCCGGCATATCGCCTCATTGGAATCGCCTCCGAGTGCGACTTGACGTTCTCGAGGTACTGCAGCGCGCGCTGCAGCTTCAGGCCTGAGATGGCCTGGGCCGTCTCGCGCGTGTTCTTGAAGGAGACGCGCAGGTAGGAGCCCCGCGCGCGGGCGGACTTGGCCGGCTCGATGTGGGTGGCTGCGTAGCGGACCTGTGTAGAAGAAGGAGGTTAGCTTTTGATGGTTGCTGGGTGCGCAGATGCGTTGCGAGCGAGGTTGTGCAGGATAGTGGTGGATTCGTCGAACTGCAGAGAGTGGCGGGCTCAATGTAGCGACCGGAGCGACTCACCATTGTGACGGCTGTGAGGTTAGTGAGTCCGTTTGCTGTGCGTGTCTTCAACTTGCAACTTGTGGTGTAGCAAAATCGAAATGCTGGTGTGGCCCGGTGCCGGATCAACCGAGCTCCGGCCGAGTTCGAGCTCTCTGAACTTTTTCTGCGCGACGGCGGCAGCAGCTGCGGAGCCCTTAGCACAGCGAAATTCTTACCACGACCACACGAAACAATGGCATTCACACCTAGAGGCGGCCGAGGCGGAGATCGTGGTGGCAGAGGAGGTGGGCGTGGTGGTGGTGGTTTTGGAGCGCGAGGTTAGCAACATCTTATCACACCAAGCGCGGCCTGCTCCTACGAGAACGATGCCGGAAAATTGGACGTACGAACGTTAGAAAATCCCTTGGAAATGCTCGCGTGCTGTCATATCCAGCGACAACATAAATAGCGCATTCGACCCATGGAGTCGTACAGCGCCGAGGTTTTCTACATTCGAACCGTACAATTTCTCTCGGCATCCATCTCGTAGATTTCAGTCCTGCGGAGTCGAGCAGACTCCCTGGCACACAATTTTTTCAGCGTAGCGCGCGTAGCTCCGTCTCGTTTGCGCATCGGCCTGAGAAACAACCTGCTAACTGTCAATAGGTGGTGGCCGAGGCGGTGGTGCTCCACGCGGCAGAGGCGGTCCCAGAGGCGGTGGTGGTGGTCGCGGAGCTCCAAGAGGACGAGGTGCACCTCGCGGTGGTGGCCGAGGCGGAGGGCCAGGAGCGAGGGGAGGCCAGAGAGTCATCATCGTACGTACCCAAACCATGCGACAGGTCAGGATGGAACTCGTAGCTGATCTACCTTCTTGCAGGAACCACACAGACACGCCGGCGTCTTCGTCGCGCGCGGCAAGGAAGACCTTCTAGTCACGAAGAACCTCACCCCGGGCGAGAGCGTGTACGGCGAGAAGCGCATCAGCGTCCAGAATCCGGCGCCGAACGGCGTGGATGGTGAGGCGGCGCCGGCGACGTCGACGGAATACCGTGTTTGGAACCCTTTCCGGTCCAAGTTGGCGGCGGGTATTCTGGGCGGTATGGAGGACATCTACATGAAGCCTGGTTCGAAGGTGCTGTATCTGGGTGCTGCGAGCGGTACTTCAGTCTCTCACGTGGCGGACATCGTTGGCCCGACTGGCGTTGTGTTCGCTGTTGGTACGCATGCGTTTTTGGCAGTTATGTTTGTGGAGCACCGGACTGACACATCTACAGAATTCTCGCATCGTTCCGGCAGAGATTTGATAAACATGGCCACGCACAGGACAAACGTCATCCCCATCATCGAGGACGCGAGACATCCCCTCAAGTACCGCATGCTGGTATCAATGGTGGACTGCATCTTCGCTGGTAAGCTTTCCCCCATCACTTCCTACCCTCCCGACCATCTCGATTAACACTACCCAGATGTTGCACAACCGGATCAGGCCCGTATCGTTGGTCTAAACGCCCACTTGTTCCTCAAGGTTGGCGGAGGTGTCGTGGTCAGTATCAAGGCGAACTGCATTGACAGTACCGCCGCGCCGGAAGCCGTGTTCGCACGAGAAGTCGCGAAGTTGAGGGAGGAAAGGATCAAGCCGAAGGAGCAGCTTACCCTGGAGCCGTTCGAGAGAGATCACGCTATGGTTTGTGGTGTTTACCAGCGTGCTGGGTAGGTTTAGTGTTTAATCTGCCACGTCTCGGGTCTTGCTGTGGTACTGCGGCTCTGTACATCTTGCTATCGCTCGACGGGCTGTGGTGGGAATCAGCATCTTGTTTCCGATAAGTGTGTGCATGGCTGTGGAGTTTGGAGTTGTTTTGGTAAAAGGTGTTAGTTAGGGAGAGGTATCAGTCATCACTACTATTCTTACGTCAACTCTCGTGAACTGCGTGGATGCGATGAGCAGTACGTGATCACGGAGCAGAAAAGGGAATGCAGACCTCAAACTGTCACACCGGTCTCGGCTCGTTGTACGTTGCATTACGGCTTGTCCATAGTCCCATACTTCATGGTAAGTACTTAGTCGGTAGTTTTCTCGCTCGATGATCCCGCATATCAACGAGCAGGCATCCAGTTCACCACTATCCAATCGCCGCTGGTCCTGATTCTTCACACTCTTCGCCTACCTTATGACAGACTGAAATTCAGCCTTCTATCTTACTCTTATCGCCTTGTACTTGAATCGTGTAGTTCTTTCCCGGACTTCTGAACCATGTTCTTCCACTCCTTCTCGCGTGATCTATCAAAGAAATTCTTCTGTCTCCGGTCACTGTTAAAAGCTCCTCCACAATTTGACATCACACTAGTCAGGCCCGAGTTCTCTTTCACTGGCGGTCCCCCAAGCGATCAGCAAACATGAGTCAATTTGAGGAACGTCGTCATCTGCTGAATTCTAGAGCTTTGTTAAGCTACACAACAGCCATTTGTGAGGGTTAAGGGGAGGGAGGATTGCAATGAGAGTGAGGAAACGTCGTTGGCGGTGTCCACTACGGAAGAGGGGTTTAAGAGATTGGACGTCCCAAGTGAGGCGCTGGACTGCGATTTGAACTCACGTGCACAGCAATTTGATCGTGCTCGTGCCGGTAGACAGATTCAAGGAAAAACAACTCCATTAAAGACAATGATCGAATGAGACTAGTTACAATTTGTTACCTACCAGTTCGCTGTTGCTTTGATATCCCTGTTACTGAAACCAGTGCTATCTTGCCTTTCATTCTTATTTCTCCTTTCAACCCAACCCATAATACAATTTAGCCCAACCCTATCACATGATTCAATTTACCTTTCCCTCCGTCAATTGCCGCATCTGGTCTCGAAGCCGCCTACACCTTGATAGCGAACTGCTTCAAGTACTCGTAGTCTTTAACGTTCTGCTTGACCGTCTCTTGAATAACTTTCGCCCCCTCCTCCCCATACTTCTCCACCCACTCCTTCCAAAGCTCCTCATCGCTCTTCGGTTTCTTTTTCTGCATCGTCAAATCAGCCCAACAAACTGCGGTAGGAGTTACCGCACCCGACTTACATGCTGCCGCGGCTTCAACGCGGTCGAGTGGATCGCGTCCTCGTGGAAGCCGTTCCACTTGGCGAACGCCTCCTTGGCGACGCGGAGGTCCTCGTCGTTGTCCCAGTTCAGCATGCGGTCCGAGTACTCGATGCCGACGCTCTTGCAGTAGGCGGAGATGATGCCGACGGGGTCGTCGAGGAGGTCGTCGGCGTCGATCACGCAGATATCGACTTGCCCGTCTTTAGCTGCTGCGCCGTTGATGCCGTTGATGCCGTTCTCGCCGTTCTGATGCCCGTCCTCACCGTTCTGCTGCTGTTGTTGTCCAGAAATGGCAGGACCGACCTGGCCAGCGTTGCGGAGGTAATCGAAGAAGCGGCGTAGCTCGTCGTAGCCGGCTTCGTTGGGCATGAAGTCGTAGAAACCGGTCATCTTGTCGAGGGGCGGGATCGTGCAGCGGTAGTACGACGGGATGCTGGAGCGCGGGTGTCGGATCAGGAAGGTGAAGTGGAATTGCTTGAGCAGGTCCTCTGGCACGACGGTCGGGTTGCCGGGCTCTGACTTCGTTGGGTACGGGTAGGGTGGGCTTTTCGCGCCGTTCGTGCCATTCGTACCGTGCGTACCGTTCATTCCGTCCGTTCCGTTTGTTGCCGTGCCGTTGGTGGCGGCGACGTCGTTGCCATTGGTGGCAGACGCGTCGCCGTTCGGGGCGGCAGATTGGGCTGCGGTGCCAACACCACGCTTGTAGTCGACGAGAGATGGCGCGATCTGAGCGGGCTTGCCATCGGGAGGAAGGAGATAGTAGGTAATATCTTTGATGAAGAGACGTTTACCCTGGTGTTAGGGTAAGTACTGGTAATGGACAGAATGATAACATTCAGCCATGTTTTCAACGTTTCGTGTGTAGTTGTGCTGTTCGTGGACGACGAGACGACGATACGACGATACGACGATACGAGTGACTGGAAAAGACAACGAAAACGATCACGCTGTCTTAACCTTTGAGCTATCTTTCTGTTAATGCTAGGGTGCGCTTATGAGCGGCAACCCTAGCTTGTCGTCTTTTTTGAGAGCGTCTCGGCGATGCATCAGACGTTGTTGGTGTGACCGCAGGGGGTTGAAGGCGACGGTAACAGGCATGACTGGGAGTTTGGCAACACGTTCAAGCAAAGATCAAAACGCAAGAAAAGAAGAAAGAAAACGGCCAAATCTGGCGGAAGCAATGCAAATCAAGCATGCAATCGCAACAATGAGGAAGGAAAAGGTCCAACCTCGGTATTCTCCCTCTCGATTCTGTCAAGGATAGTCTTATAGGTGCTGTCACTGAAGCCCGACTCTAATCTAGTCTTCTCATCATTTTCGAATCTCTCACTGAGCCTCTCAGGGCCATAGTAGAAGGCGTCTCCGAAAGGTTCGTGGACGCATTGCAAGGTGTCTCTGCAGGTCATGAAAACCTACAATCGAATAATGTGTAAGTATCTAATGCTCCCTCAGAGAGTACCAAATGGAGGAGTGCTTACCCGCTCAAAAGCTGTGGAGCAAGCCCGTGGATGGGTCGCCACGAAAATCGGTTTGTTCGACATCGTCTCGAAGCACGTCTGGTGCAAATGGCCTTTATCTCAAGAACCATGCACGAGACTCTTCAGACGAAAGACGTAGGCAATACCGCCCAAGTATATTCCAAATTGAACGGTCTGTCGTTTGCTGTGTGGTGCGAAGAGCAGCACACGAAAAAATTCACCGGCAATTGGGCCGATGAGTGGTAGATACAGCGCGACTGGGAGGGTCAACGATGGGTTTTTATATTCGGCAGGGTGTAGAAAAGCAAATAGGTAATGGCGGTACGTACCCTAACGATGATAGGGCAAGGTGCAGTTTGTAGTTCGATCTATAAGGTACCCGGCGAGATGACGCCCCGCATTACTAAGGACGCCGTTGATGTCAAGTACGAGAAGGTTGTTGGACAGGCCTCGGATAACGGATGAGGCGCTGGGCTGGCCCCGATAACCCGTGAACTGTTTGCAGCGGTTGCATTCAGACGAGCTATCTTTAGGTCAGCCAGTCACGTCTCACATCTGCAACCTCTATCAACACGACAAGCGCCGACAAAGCCACTTCGAACTTTGGCCTCCATTCATACCGCGCGTACATGTCGTACATGCGCTGACCGACCCAATTGCTTGGATGAAACGCCGCGATGATCCAATCATCCTTGTATGGCTTTCCAGGAGAAACCGAGTTGGAGCATATGGCGTCTCACGAGGGGTCATCTAGCCCTCATGCTTGACTCTCCCTCCTTGCAGGACTAGTTACACGTTATGCATAGAGCTCTATCTTTTGACCTACGCGCCGAACATGGCGGAGACGTTGACTGGGGTAGAGAACATGTGGAAGAGATTCATAAAGTGGGCTGATGGCGCAAACCGCCTGCTGAAGTGCTCAAGTATCCAGCCCTGACCTTTGAAATATCAACGCCTGTGTTCTCTTGCAGACAGGCTTGAGTTTTCTCATTGCTGCTTTACTGCGTATGGTGTCGTGTTCCTTCTCTATTGCATCGCAGGATTGGGCGTTATAAACATACAACTTCAACTCGATCGAGCAATCAGATCTCCGCCTAGTTCTTGATTCCTCAGATTCTTCAGCTCAAGATGCGTTCTCCGGTCTGGACCTTGTATCCTCATTTCCGCGTCGCGCAGTTAGCGACCTCCGTCATATCCCTCATACTCTCCATCTCCATTGTCGGCGCCGCCGCCCACGTCCATCATGTCTACATGTCACAGCGCTTCAGCAACGCATGGTGGTTACCGCTCTGGCCTGACCACTTTGACAACAATGGCACAAACGCGCTGATAGCATCGGCCGTCGCTGTCATCGTTCTTAACGCACTCTATATTGTTGCTTCGGTCCTACCGAAGGTACGCGAAGTTCATTGCGGATTGTCGACACATCAAGCAAAAAACTGACGTCTGCAGCTCAATCTCCGCTTCCGTCCGACCTTTGCCGCATTGTTGGCTCTCCTGATTACTGTACCATCCGGACTAGTGTGCCTCTTCAGCATCGTCTTCGCACATGTGCTCAACAGCCGGGCACCTGATGTTGACACTATCCAGACCTGGGCGTGCCGCTTCAACCGCGAAAGATCGGCATCACACGAGGCTTTCGGTAGCCTCTGCACCCAGAGCGTAAGTTCACACTCATCAACGGAATATTATAAATCTCCGTGCAGAGTATCGAACCATGCAGACCACATGCTGACTGCTGACACTCGACAGAGGTTCGCTCTCTACGGCACCCTAACAGTCTTCATACTTCAGTTTTTACTCGCTGTAGCAGCGACCATTGGATGGGTGATGGAGATGCTAGCACGGCGGAAAGAAAGGAAGCTGCTACGTGAAACCAGCCCCGGCTTGGAAGACAACGGCAGTGGAACAGGAGAAGCGAAGGAACCAACGATTGTGACTGTACCGTATGAGCATGTGGGGTAGGCTTGTCCGTTGTAAACGCGGATAGCACTGGTCGGTCTGGATGGGATGGGATCCATGAGGGGAGTTCGAGGAAAGGCGGTAGTAGCAAGCCTGGACTGTACCGAGAAGATGTTTTTAAACCCATTTGTTGCCACGATGTCTTCACGTAGTCAATTGAGACGCGATAAAGTGCCAAGAAGCAGGCGATGATGCGGTCAACCTCAAGCGTGGACTTGCGACTTCATGTCCGAATCCACTGCGCCAGTTTGCAACCAACTATACACTCTATACCTACCATCGTATGAACACTGTCCCATTCTCCATCCGCCTCTGGTAGCCACGTGTGCAGACGGACAACTACCAGGAATCTGCGTCTCATCCACAAGCGATGAATACGGTTCATCCTTCACGAATGGCCTTGCAGCCAGGCACCAGCTTTTCCCCGACAAACACTCGCATATGTAGCAATCTGGCATGTTCACACATCCATCAACCTTGAGCGCAGCGCGATCGCCCTCCATCAACTCCGGTCCCTAGAACCTCACCATGAGCTGGTTCAATCTCGCCGCGAACGTCACCAACATCCCCAGCCGCCTCCAAGACACATCCCAAAGCGCCACCCTCTGGTCCCTCATCCTAGCCTCCATCATCTCCGCTCTACTCCTCCTATCTCACCTCCACACGACCCTCGCGCGCCCCCCACCCCAGCCCTTCCCCTTCCTCGCCCTCCCCCCCGAACTCCGCGAACAAATCTACACCCTCCTCCTCGACCGCTCGCCCACCTACCCCCCTCCCACGCCGTCCCCAACCGCCCACCCGCTGCTGCCGCAATGGCTCCTTCCGCTGCGCCGCCGCCGCCGACGCACCCTCTCTCCCGCGGGCGCCATGCTGCTCGCCAATCGCCAGCTGCACGCCGAATTCACGGCGGTCCTCTGCAAAAAAGCGACGTTCAACCTGTCCTTCGCCGCCCGCTCCACCGCAAGTCCCGCGTTCCTGTGGCACAAGCTGCCTGCGGCCTTCAGTCAGGTGCGGCACTGCCGGATCTGCATCACCGCGACGCCCGGGATGATGGGGGCGTTCCCGTCGAACCGGCTATCTATGGGAGGCAGCGGGCTCTGGCGAGTGCGAGACAAGCTGCTTGGCCTTGTGCGTACTATGAAGAGGCTGGAGGAGCTGAGGATACATGTGTATGCGAGGGGGGATAGGCTGTGGAATCCGCTGTGGTTGTGGCACTGCGCTGGGCAGACGTTTAAGAGTATAGGGATATCACAGTTGAAGACCGTTACTTTTGGGTTGGAAGGATGGAGTCCGGGTGAAAATCATCTCGAGAGAAATCGGAATGGGCGGTGGGATTGGAAATGCGCGTCTGGGCACTTCATCTCTGCAGACGCTACCGATCTACGGTCCATTCGAGACTTCTGCGCGGTGCTGTATGGGCGGTGTGAAGACTGTGAGATTGCAGCGAGGGCGGAGAGGGGGAGGAGGTGAGGAAGGTGGCTTTGGATAGGCATGGGCTAGAGCTTGTATGTATAGATAACGATGATTTGGCTTTAGTATGGTTGGATACAATCTACGAATGCTAGACCGGGATATCTACGCCTGGCACGCCCTACTCCAACCGCTATATGCCCTCTCCCAATCCAATCCAACTCCCTGCTCAGCCCACTCTCACCGCTCATCCGCCAGCGGATGTCTTCCAAACTGACTCCTCTCCCCCAACTCCACCCCCCTCCTTTGCACCTCCCTCGCATACTCCATCACCCTCCCCTCCCACTCGCCCACATCAATCTCCCCCGCCATCAAATCCGCCAACGCCATCGCATCAAAAGCCGCCTGACTCGTGCTGGCCGCCGTATGCGGCCTGAACCCGGCCAGCGCATCCCCAATCAACAACACCCTGCCGTCGAAAAACGAGGCCTGGGGGGAGAGCACATCCGTGATGGCCTGCACGAACGGCGTCTCCGTCTTCCTTACTATCTCCGCGAACTGCGGCGGTAACACATCTCCCGCGTGCTTCTTCTGCTTCTCCCAGACATCGGGATTGAGAGCGCCCGGCGGCACGGTGACGGCATGCCGTTTGCCGTCATTGCTCGTCATCAACTCCTTGTGCTCGGGGCTGTCCTCCGCATAATTACAATACCACACCCAATTCACCAGCCGCTTCCCCTTCTCCACCGTCCCCCGGGCGCCGGGGATGAGGTACGCCAGAATCTGCAGCCCCTGCGCATGGAAGAACGTAAACTTCTCGACAAACGCTTCGGCCGCAGAGGCCGAGAGCCGCGTCTCCGGCACCGTCCCCCGCCAGGCCACGTACCCGGCATACCTCCGCTCGACTTTGGGAAGGAGGAGGCGGCGGACAGTGCTCGACGCGCCGTCAGCAGCGACGACAAGCGGCGCCGTCGCGCTCTCCTCCTTGCCGTCTTTAGTTCTGTACGTCACGCGGACGCCGGACGTGGGGCCCAAGTCCTCGACGTCGGTGACCGTGCAGCCGTACTCGTACTTCCCCTCCGCTGCCGCTGCGCCATCGACGGCGCCGAGGCTCACGGCCGTCGCGAACCCGTACTCGCTCTCCCGCGAGTCGAATGTGGCGCGCAGCAGGTGGTACAGCAGGTCCCAGCTGGTCATCTGCTGGTGGCGGGCATCCTTGTCGATGACGGCGCCGGCTTTGTCGAGGTACTGCCGTAACAGGCTTTTGACGGCGACGCGGCGGCGCTCGGAGGTGAAGCGGTTGAGGAAGCGCTGGGTGTCGCCGCCCAGCACGATGCCGGCGCCTTGGTCGTGCATTAGGGGTGTGGAGTTGCGCTCAAGGATGCGGACGTGGTGGGTTTGGGCGCGGAGGGCGGTGCCGGCCATGAGGCCGCCCAGGGAACCGCCGACCTGGGGGGGTTTTAATATGTGTTTGTTTTCTTACTTTGTTTTGAACAAGATGGTTGAGAGGAAGGGGAATGGCGGAATTGACTGTAGTGGTCGACAGTGCGAGAGCATTTCAAGGAAATCTGTGTGCGGGCGATTGTATAGAAAGCTACTCACCACTATCACGTGCATGGAGGGTGGAGGGCAGCTGGCCCAAAGCTTGTACGAGGGAGCGAAGAACTTGGGCGTCTCCACGAAATGATAATATAAATTGTTCAATGGTTGGGTTGATGGAACGACCGAAGGTGTGAATCTGAATGCAGGTGATTTACCAGACCATAGATCGTTTGGTCTCCCTATCATCATGACGCGCATTAAGCGTCCAATGCATCTGTTTCATTGTGAACGTAGAGCTTACACTTTTTCGGCTTCGGCATATCATGGAGTACTGTTCATGGTATCATCCATGGTACTTCAACGACAACGACAACGACAACGACATACATGCATTCGAAACTTGGGAGTGAAGGAGACTCTGTTCACCACCTCCGCTCACGCGTCGGGAGCGCGCAACCCCGCCGTGACTGGCCAGATTCGTACTAGACTGAGCTGGAGTGGGATCGTGGTTGATCCGTGCCGACACTGGTACAATCGTCCATCGGAAGGTTTGTCTTACACAAGTCTTGCTTCCTTAGGAGTTCAATCCTACTAGAGATGTATCTTAATACCCTTAATACCCTGCTTGTTTTAGAGATGTGAAGTAGAGTCTGGATGTCCTCCAGAAATTAGGAATTTAACTATGCCGCCACGCAAACTTCCGGACTGGTATGGTAGGTTTTGTCTTTGGAGCAGTGGTGCAAGCACTCCATATCAAATTCAGGACCGTCATGGTCCAGAATTCATTCTTGAACAAGAATTACTAACATCTGAGAAATACATTGTTAAACCTAACCCAGGTTTGTATGCTATAAAGTGGTACTCATAAAAAGCTGCGAACCCACATCTGGCGAAAGTGCCATGCACAGCGTTTGGGAAAGACTGTCTCAATTCGATTTACAGTAAATTAGTAGGATGCAATCGCGTTGCAACCTTCAGTGACGATTAGGAAGAAGTGTCGCTCGGAGCGCTCAACCGGTTGTTTTCAGCATGGCTACTTGTATACGAGATACTATCATCGTCGAGCTGCAGTGGCACAGCTGCGGTCATCTCAATCGTATCGCCAGGGTCTTGCATCAATGCGAAGCCGCTCCCTTCGTCGTCAAGATCACTTGTCAGCTTTATCCATGTCTTTCTGATGTGGCGCGGCAAGGGGTCGCCTCCGGTTTGGTCCAGTGGCATGACAACTCGAGCAAGATCTTGTCTCCTGGTGGTTCGGAAGATTGTGGAGAAATCGTTGCTGTACGATAGCTTGTTATGCAACAAAGCTAAACATCCGATTGCTACACAGGCGAATGCGCAGGCTATGCTGAGGCCGTAAGCGATGAACAAATTTGCAGGGCGATAGACGTAGATGTTGTAAGTTTCGCGGATTGTGGTGTTGACTTGTGGTGTCACGTCCCGAGGTAGCCTAATTTGTCGGTTCAGCAGGGTTCCCGTGAGGATAGAAGTGTGATGGTAACTGCATTATTGGTGGACTCACTGGAACTGGCTGGAACTCAGTGTGCTGATAGTGATATTCTGGAAAAGCTCTTCAATCACTCCTTTAACGGCGGCAGTCGTGGGGCTCTTCTTGCCCTCGATATACGGTTCCAAGGCAGTTGTACCAGCCTTAGTAGTTTCATAGCCTATGGAGCCTTCATAGGCAAGGTCAGTGCTGTTGATGGCGTCGCCGACTAGTATTTGGTTGAGCGCCCACATCGGCGCATTGTTGACCAAGTTTCTCCAGTCAGTGTAAGAACAATGGTCATTGAATCTCCCCACTTGTCTAGCTGGCACAGGTTCGTGCAGGTCGACAGACTCGATTTTCACATCTTGCAGGAGACCCTCATAACGGAATTGCACGTTGTACGTAGCGTTGTATAGCGCACAATCGAGGAGGACACTCTGACTGGGCTCATCACCGCTTTGAACATGAATGGAGACAGTCGATGCATTGACTTTGTCGTTGATACCGGCCAAGGCTGCAGCAGAAGAAGAATTGGCCGGAGTCGTCTTATGGACGTCCCAATCCGGATTGGCCCAATCACGTACAAGACCTGATGTTGCGTTGTACCATGGGACCCACGCGTTGTATATCGGTTTACTCGGCCCGGAGAAATAGATACTGCTATACGTGTGATTGTACCATGATGCGTTGAAATTTGCTGCATCGTCCGCCGATGGAACGCTGCAGTTAAGGGCCGGTCCAAAAAAACGGATGCTATAGTTTGAATCAGGTTGCGGCGGTAGGATGGGAACAATAGATCGTTGAGTGGCAGAAGCTAATGCAATCCGCATGAGCTCGTTCGAAGGTCCCCATGCGGTGTAGCCACACCATGATTTCATGTCTGGACCGGTCCAAATGAGCGATTGATCTTGGTCGATGATAGTGTAGTTTTGGGTGCCATTCCACGACTGTTGAGGCTGAGCAGGCTGAGTGAGGAGCGAAGAATTGCTAGTAAATGGCTGAACTGTGATTGTGCCAGGAGTGACAATGGCAGCTAGAGGAAGACACCTATGTGACTAATTAGGGATGTCCTTGTAACTCGGTCGAAGCGAAGAAAAAGCATGTTATCTGCCACGGGTTTCCCATCTAACGAACTGTGAGGCCATTCCACTTACCACGTCACTAATGCCAGCACTGCGAGGACCAGGTTCCTACTCCACAGCTTCAGATTCCAGAACAGTGTCGCATTGCCTAACACAGAGAACAGCGTATCAACATGGTCCACTGTCCTTGATTTCCGTTTGACGCTTAACCACAGCTGCTGTATGTAAGCCGTGCCTGTGGCTACCGCAAGGGCCGTCTTGACAAGGAAAGCGAATGCAGTGCCAAATCTGATGACCCATTTCTGCTCATTTTCACTATTGACCCTTGTCTGGTTGAAATGAGTATACGTTGCGTGATGACCGACTGCGAAAAGAACACCCAGAACGAGTGAGGAGACCATGACCAGAGGTACTCGCCAGTGGATTTGGTTCGGTCTCCCCTGGTGTTGCTTATCATCGTCACCACTCTGTGACTTCGCAAGTTCACTCGTCTGTACGTGTTGGTATTTCGACATAGTGTGCAGGGTAAATTCTAAAGGGGACGATCGCTTTGGTACGACTAAGAAAAGAAGGAGAGAGGAAGGGATGAAGAGGAGAAAAGAAAGACTTATGGATAAGGCTGAACCTGAGAGGGGGAAGAGGTCTGTAGCTTCTGAGTATGGCCGGTCAAGCCTCCAATCAGGCGCCATCAGCCATGTCGTGTAACCTTGACAGGCAATGGGGGGCGGAGCCAGGCCACCACTGCAAGCAACAAGGTTCTGCGGAAAGCAGCCTGAGCCCCAAAGTCTAAGCTCACTGCGCACAACCATAAACCGAGAAGGTTAGACTCCATATTAGCAAACCGCCTCACGGCACATGAGCCACACATGCTTTCGGGTATGGGTACCATGCACATGCAAAGCCACTGCAAACCACCCGATACAGCCAGACCATAGTCACGGGCAAAGCAGAATGTCCGCCGTCCTAGTACAAACCTTGAAGCAGTATCCAGACCCGCCAGTACCCAAAGGAAGCAACTCAGGAAGAAGTAAGAGTAATGTCGTAGTCATCGCCACCGCCGCAGAAGCATAACAATTGAACACCAGAACGCCGTGTAGATGCCGCTGCATCCAGGCCATTGCATCAGATAGCCTCCCATCCAATCCCACTCCCACCCTCAGCTTAGACAACATCCTCCCCCAACGCCGACTGTCTCTTCGCCGGCCTCCCACTCTCCACCTCCACCGACTCCGGCGTATCCCTCCCCGTCCTTCCCTTCTTCGAAACCCTCACCTCCACATTCACCGCCTTGAAGATGTGCCCGTCATCCCTGGGCACAGCACTGGCGCCACCGTTCTGCGGCTCAATCATCCACGTCCTCCCACCGCTCTGCTGGTTGCGCCTGCCCAGGTCGTCCATCGGCACAGCGTTAGGATCCGACTGGCGCTCTGCATCCGGGCCGCCAACGCATATCGTGGTGGTTTGATGGCGGGAGCGGTCGCGCTCGTTCTCGCTGATCGGCTCCCAGGGACAGGCGCTCGCGCGGCGGGAGCCGTATCTGGCGCTCAGGTAGCTGGTGGGGCAGAAGCGGCGGTGTTTGGGGTTTGATGAGGTGGTGGATTTGGAGTGGTCGGTAGAGTTGGAGGAGGGGTGCTTGGCGTTGGCGTTGGCGCTGTTGCTGGCGCTGCGGATTTTGTCTCTGATGCGCTTGAAGAGGGGCCGAAGGGTGATGAGGCAGCCGGCGGTGATGCCGACACCGGGTTCGACGGTCGACCAGATGGCGATGTTGGCGAAGCTCCCTTGGGGATTGCGCGTCAGTTGTTTCATGTCGGGACACGAGAGCGGGTGGATGACTTACAGAAAGCTTCGTTGGCATCGGAGAGATTTCCGACGTAGAGGAATCGGATGATCGAACACACGCTGCCACTACAAACGGAGTTGTCGTTAGAACCAACCACGCAGAGTTCGAGACGGGAACATACAGTAGACCAAGCATCAGGATCAGAGCGACCGAGATTTTCGCGCGCCTGCTCATCTGGGCCATCCACAAGATATAGAAGGGTACAGTGACCAGTATCCAATCCGTGACGGTGTTGACGACCGCATACTCATACACCAGGCCTATCTGCACCGGCCTCGGCATACACTTCCTGGCTGCGTAGTTGACGCGGTAGTTCTTGGGGTTGCCGCACATGAAGATAACGATTAAGATATGGCAGAAGCTGATGAAAGATACTACGGTCATGACCAGGTAAATGATCCGCTTCTGCCATTTCTGATTGACCAGCCGGAGGAAGAAGATGCCGAGTGAGATTTTGAGGAAGCAGATGGACAGTATGTAGAATATCTGGAGGCCCATGCGCCACTTGAACTATATCAGCGCGAGCTTCTAGAAGGAACGGCCGGGACGTACAGCAAGGATCTTTGCAACTAGTCTGATGTTGGCGGGATTGGTTGGAGGGCCACGCATGCTAGCTTGGAAATGGATGATCAGGAAGAGAGACACGGTCAAAAGAGTGAAGAAGATCTACGAAAAGTCAGTACTATGGTCGGAGGTGTGCTGGACGCGATCAGCCTACCACAGTGGCCAGCATCGTTGCATCGTCCCACCTGTTGTCGAGTTAGCCCACACAACTTCGCGCACGCGATGTCAACACCCACCCAAAGGATCTTAGCAGGCGAGCCCTGACATATACCCGCAGTCCGCAAGTGAGCCACGTTGTCGTGAGGAAGATGATACAGACGGCGATCTGAATGGGTGTTCTCGAGCGCGTTTCTGCGTCACTATGCGCCGCCATTGATGATGTTGTTGCCGCTCGCGCAAGTTTCGTCCCTCAGTGATATGGCTGATAGAGGTTCTTAGATATATCGTAGAGCAATTGGAGTATATGGTATGCGATAGGTTCTACATGTCTTCGGCTAGCATCGTTTCGAAGTAGACGCATGCCGAGAGACGACCGGGGATGGCCTTGTGACTTGGTGTTTTGAGCTTGTGAAGTGAAGGTGGATGACGATTTATGAACCGATCTGCCGCGATTAGGCGCAGAAGTGAAATTGCACGAGTAAAATGGATATACGAGCAAGAGAGGACCCTAAAGACCAGGGTTGCATTCGGGACGTTTGAACAGATACTGTCTAAGCTACGGCCTGATGAACAGAAAAAGAGAAGTTCCCTTAATGGCGGTTGTTGAGGTCGAAAGGGTATCATTGGGCGGCGGCATGGCTTTTTCCTTGCTGGAGGACAACGGTCTTGTGTCGCATCCACCACCTACCGGCAGATCGGGCACGTATGGGAACATGAAATGACCGCGAAGCGTCAAGGTGCTCCGATGTCAAATGGAGGGCCACGATAGGGTGATAGCCACCGCCTCGATGCATCTGCAAGTTCATCTTCGCAGTGTAACCAGCGCTTTCCTCTTCACGCAAACTTGCAGCGTGTCAGAGTAGCATGACCGAGGAACGATACCGATGATCTCGCTGAGGGGTGCTTCTTTGACGCATGCAATGTCGCTCCCAGATGCGAATGGCGCGGATCAGCAGCTGATGCCAGGCACAAAGCAAGGGGCGAAGAATGGCGTCTTTCGGCTCGACTAGAACTCATTGACGACATCTGGCCCGCTGTCACACATGTCTTTGAATGTCTTCAAGGTTCACAAGCCGTTTCTGTGAGACGCTGGCGCTGTGGAGTCATTGCCGTTTCGTCACTGACAGGCCTCGTTCGAGAGTGACAATGTTCGACTTCGTAGAGGCGAGGAAGTCGCACCTGACCACGTGTTTTTGCACAGCACCTGACATATTGGCAACATAGAATCAACCAATCATTCTATCATCCTAAAGAGCACTTACTTCTCCTCCGATGCAAGCCTTGAATACCAAGGGAAAGGACCTGCATTATTTTTGGAGCAAAGGCCCATTTACGCGTCGAGTAGCACGCGTCGGCGCGACCTCTACCCAATAGAGACATGAACATGCCTTCGACAAGAGGCCGCGCATATCAGTCACCACAACACTTTACCGACCCACCTCTAGACAGTGATGAGGATGATGCGCCGAGTGTGGGTGATGAACCGTTCATGGGTGAAGCCCCGAGCGAAGGTGATGAAGAAGATGAAGGTCCATTAGGTACGGGGACATTGCCACTACTTGCAAGCCGAGAAACGCATTCGTAGACAGTCTTTCCTTTCTCGTTTACGTGTGCAAGCGTTCTGTACCTATCCATACACCGTGTGTAACATTCATCGCTTTGCTACAATGCAACCCTGTTTCAATACCGAGGTTGCCCAAAGTTTGCATCGTCTGCTATGAGTTATTTCAATGCTGTGTTCAACCGAGTGTCTCGTATTCTCAATACAGGCAGACATACTTGTGTGGCTAGACGCCTTCTTCTAGGCATATGCGTTTTTCGCCGATCTCATATTTCATCTTCACATCAGTCACACGATTTGCATTCCCATTTCCTATATTCACGGCTTCCACCGCATCTGATATTAGAGCCTTTGATAATCTTCTACTTCTACACAAACCCAGTTAACATCTCTCTTCCACACAGATCCCGCCCAACCACAACCCCACCCACCCCCTCTCCCCCCACACCTCAAAGAAATATCCTCCCTCGCCTCCTGGACCGTCAGCACCTCCAAGCCCGGCTGCAGCATCCCGCAACTCCGCTCCCCCTCCACCTCGCTCTTCTGGCAGTCCGACGGCCCGCAGCCGCACTACCTGAACATCCACTTCTTCAAGCTGGTCGCCATCTGCGGCATGCGCATCTATCTGGACTTCGACCTCGACGAGAGCTACACGCCGACGAAGATTGCGTTCCTGGCGGGCACGGGGTATAACGATCTACAGGAGTTTTCGGTGATGAGCTTTGAGCAGCCGAGGGGGTGGATAGAGGTTGATTTTGAGGGGGTGGGGGAGGCGGATAATGAGGAGGATGGGGAGGGGGATGGGGAGGAGGAGGGTGCGAGGATGCCGGTGTTGAGGGCGATGTTGGTGCAGGTGAAGATTTTGGAGAACCATCAGAATGGGAAGGATACGCATTTGAGGGGGTTGCAGATTTTTGCCAGGGATAAGACGGTGACGAGTGGAAGAACGGCGTTGAACGGAAATGGTGCTGGTGGGATTGTCAAGAAGAAGGGGAAGTTGGCGATGCCGGAATGGGACATGGTGCCAGAGCTGAGGTGATCAACTGTTAGGAAGTTTCGATCAGCAAAAGAGACTGTAGAGTTGCATGTGAAGGCACTGGTGTATGGTGAATGAGTACGGACAATGATCCCCAGTCTTCATGGAACATAGTAGTGAGTTGGCGCAGCAGGGCTGCAGTGCCCTGCATATCTCGCGGTGACGGTTCGTCATCCACTGCTGTGCATTGAAACACAGCCATTCAATTAGGCAGATTTTATGAATTTTTATTCGCCTGCAGAGTCATATATCTTGTCAAGTTTCGTAACTTGTTCAAGACCCTTACTTCCTCCCGCTCAAAATCTGCGCCAGCTCCGACGCTACTGCATCACCCACGTCCACCGTTTTCGACGTGCCTCCAATATCCGGTGTCCGAATACCCTTGTCGATGGTGATCTTAACGGCCTCATCCACTGCCTGCGCCATCTCTGGCAAGCAAAGCGAATACTTGAGCATCATGCTGATTGAAAGGATCGTCGCGATCGGGTTGACGATTCCCTTGCCAGCAATATCCGGAGCCGAGCCTGCAACACCGCCGTCAGTGACGCCCAATTCTCTAACAACACACAAAACCTACCGTGTATAGGCTCATAAATGCCATTACAAATCGTCTTCCCATCCGGAATCCCGCTCAAACTCGCACTCGGCAGCAACCCCAAGCTTCCCGGAATCACACTCGCCTCATCACTGATGATATCCCCAAACAAATTACTCGTGACTATGATCCCATTCAAAGCGCGCGGATTCTTCACCATCAACATCGCCGCGCTATCGATCAAATGGTGCCCATACTTCAAGTGCGGGAACTCCTCCGTCATCACCCGATCCACCGTCTTCCTCCACAACCGACTCGTCGCCAGCACATTCGCCTTATCCAGACTCCACACCGGCAGCGGCGGGTCCTCCGCCAGCGCCATATGCGCCGCCAGCCGGGTCACTCGCTCGATCTCGGCGGCCGAGTACGGCTCCATGTCCCAGGCGTGCCCGTCCCCGTCGTCTTCCTTGCGCTCCCCGAAGTAGATGCCGCCGGTGAGCTCGCGGATGATGGTGAAGTTGGTGCCGGCGGCGACGGAGGCTTTGAGCGGGGAGGCGTCGACGAGGCTGTCCGAGGCGAAGAAACAGGGGCGCAGGTTGCCGTAGGTTTGGAGCTCTTTGCGCAGCTTGAGGATGCCTTGTTCGGGGCGGACGGAGCCGGTGCCCCATTTCTGTGTGGTCGCGAGTCAGGAGTTGGGTGGATCGAGAATGGTTGCTGAGGGTGGGTGGGGAGGAGGGGTGTGCTTACGGGGCCGCCTATGGCGCCTAGGAGGATGGCATCGGCGGATTTGGCGGCGGCAAGAGCGTCGTCGGTTAGGGGTGTGCCATGAGCATCAATTGAGTTCTGAATGGGTGTGAGATTGGTTGAGGTGGTGGTCGTTGATAGAGGTACATACGCCTCCTAGCGGGTGCTCGTGGAACTCAAACTGGATGTCTGGCTTCTCTTGCTGAATGGTCTTGAGGATCTGATAACGGAGTCGCGTTAACCATGTCATCGCCTCCAAATCATTGTGTCTTGGGCTTCAGCATACCTTGACACCCTCCGCAGTGACCTGTCGTGATACTGTGAGCTTGGTCCAACATTCATCGGTTCTAGTGAGCTTACTTCAGGACCGCAGTGGTCGCCTTGCTTTCATGTCAGTTGATGATGCGACTATAACTTGCCCAGCGATTCTCACCTCCAAATACTACAATGTTGAACTTGGGCATGGTGATTCAGATACTGTTTTACTTGCTAAGATAGTAGTGAATGTTTTCGTCTGCCTGAGTTCACAAGAAGGTGGGCTGTCACCGAACATCGGCCCGAGATCGGCACATCGCCGTCATTGTTTACGGATGCTTCAAGACCTTCGACCAACTCTGAAAAACAGTTCATGATCAAAGCTGTCCTCGATGCAACAGTGGTGCGAGGCAGTGAACAACAAGCTACGTACGCTGTCATGCACGCGATCACTGCATGACATCGCTCATGCCAGCATCCGACCTACACATGGGGCTCGTTTTGATGTGTATTTTCCATCTCCAGTCTGATCAACGAGCCTCAGATGTCACATTTAACAGTGGACACATACGCGGCTGTTTACAGCTTCTGCGGTCTTACAATGATCAGGTCAGAGCAGTGACAGTCGAGAATACCACCACGCGAACCTAAGGTCTTCGGGGACACAGGTCCGGACACCTTGTTGTTTAGGGCTTGGAGGACCTGTTTACACCAGGCTGTCCAATTCGGTGTGTTCCAACGCCGTCAATGCTTCTGGGATCGATCCATGGTAATTCGATTGATAGCACAGCCCTCCTTGCGCTCACGGGAGAAGTCTTGATGTCACTCCCTAAACCCATGCCAGCGACCGAAGCCGCAGTTATCATAATCTGGGGTGTCGCAGCAATTGGCCAAATATCAGGCAACCTTTGGGCTGTGCTGTTGTACAAGGGGGGTTCGAGGCGCGGGCACAGGAGAACGGTGAGTTTTGCTTTTTGGTGCTTGAATCCTTCAGGCTGTGCAAGCGCACCACAACCTCCATGAGCTCCGTCACCCGCATTCAGCTCAGTCTGCATATCACTGGTGCGTCCCATTTGTATTCCTGGCTTGATGCAGTTAAGCACGCTGAAGAGCGGTTGGCAGCAGCCAAGGTGAGTTAAGCATAGGTAAGCCATGCGGGCCGTAACGCCGTGTACATCTCACGCCTCCAGCTCGCGTCAGTTGCGGGGGACATCACAAGGCGCAGTGCGCTGCCGATGCTGTCGGTTAAGAAAGTTTGCAGCTCTTCCTATACGCTCGTGTTTCAATCTCTACCTCTGATGTTCCTGTTCCCTGTTCAATGTGTCAGTTGCAAGTGTCACTGCGTCTTTTAGAGTTGAACGCAGCCCAAGTCTCGTATTCGTTAGCGAACACCAATGCAAGCCCATCGTGGCTGAGATTACGACTGTTCGCACAGCCCTCCCGCCAAGATGTCATTGACATTGTTGCAACTCTTGTATTATCATGCGGTCAGCCAACACAAGCTTGACTTTGCTCGATGCACACAGCTGCTGCGGATCCCAAACAACTACTGGAGCGCGGCTCTTCATCCACTCGCCATATAACTGCTTCAATATTACTGTAGATCTTCCCGTACTTCTCATTCGTGTTTGTCCATGCACCAGTGAGAGTGTTGTTCATCGTTAGAGCAACCACCACTAAGCATGTTTATCATCTCATATATTGGCAACGCATGACAATCTCGGTGTCTCCATCTGTTGAGTTAGTCGCAGTTCCACTATACGTATAGTGTTGACTCAAATCCTGATACACTTTTCCCAAACAACGTTCTGTCACTATGGTGATTCAACCAAATGACCCTTCCAACACCGTCACACCAAGAAGGCCCTCGGCTCCACAACCAGTCTCTTCTAGTCCGTCCCGCATAGGCACTAATGACACTGCCTTCACTCAACTCTCCTCGGGATCAATCGAGATTCCGCTACATGGCAGCTGTCCGTGTTGTCATCACTGGCATAACAAAATCCCTTTACGCCTGTCGCGTCGTCTCCAGACCTTCAAGCTGGTGAATTGCGAGAACTGCGCTTACAAGTGGTTCGGCTTGGGAGGCAATTCAACTCAGATGTCCCTACTCTCGCAGGAGACGAGGACGGGCAGCAATTTGTCCCAATTATCAGCTTCCAAAGTCTGTGTCGACCGGAGACCAACGATAGAAAGCGTCGCGGTAGTCAGGGCTAGCGATGGTCCTGGCAGTACGACGTTGTCTGATGTGCTTGAAAGTCAAAGTGCCAGGGCGTCCTATACAACCGTACGGCGAATGGCTTCACAAAGCCCGTCGGTCGCTCACTCCGCACCTCATAATGGCAGTGCCCAATCTTCACCGGCTGCGGTTCCTCTGGCGGCTAGCTCCATGGGAGGCAGTTTGCTTAATCCGGTGGCCCCTCAATCTGCTACACCACCAACCAACTTGGGAACGGCAAAGATGTCGAAACGGTCTAAGGGACAGAAAGGGCTGCTACTGGCAAGAAATTTGTTCCAGCGAGTTAGATCGAGCTTTTCCAACCGTTACAAAAATCCACAACCACCACCTGACCGTCATACTGCAACTCACGGACCTTCACAACCTGTGGACAGTACTGGCGCCACACGCAATGGCCCTATGAGTTCGTTGGAAGGCCGGTTGCCGCCAGCCGATTATCCGGCGAATCCTATGAGTCCGACGTACCGCGGAACCACTCCTGACACAATGGAGCATTTCAGGCCAACGCCAGATGCGCCCGTTTCACATCCAGTGGAGGGTCCTTCTGACCTGCCTGCCCTCAACCCGGATATCCAACCTCAAACCACTCCTGAGACCGCCAACAACCGCGCGAGCGACTCCGAAATCATTTGCGAGATCCGTCGAAAAAAGACCGAGGCTGCCCAGAGCCGCATTTCATGTCATTGCAGCACTTCGTGTCCCTGCAACCATCTCTCATGTGGCCATGCCAATTCTTCCATCGATTCCTCACAAGTTCCCGAACACCCGCTCAACCAACAACCCGAAGACCGGTTACAGGCGTTACAGGATGAAGTTCGCCGCATCTCTCATGAACTTGTCCATGTTGGCGGTCACTCGCCGGACTCAACCCACGCACACACGTTTAGCATCAGCGACGACACCAACAGCAGCAGCGGCGGCGGCGCTCATACGAGCGACAGCTGGAGGCACAGCCAGGCGACAACAGTCCACGGCTCTGACCCAACTTCTTCAGAGAGGCCCGGGTCATCATCGTCGGTACCTTCTCATGGGCCCAGACCCTCTCGGTCGCGAGCTTCTCTGTCGCGACTGAACACTCAGACGGAGAGTGCATCACAACTAATGGATCTTAGCTCCTCCATCGACGAGGAACACACACCTACTCAGGGAAACCTCAACGACAGCGAGATGGATAACGGGCGGACCCCGACGCAGGGCAATTACGTTAATACGCGGGACCATTCTATCATTACGCAGGACCATTCTGTCGATGCACATGACCACCATGTCGACCACCATATGGACGGCAGCCTCAACTAGCATTTCACGTCTTGTCACAAACGAAACACAAAAAGGATAGAACGGGAAAAAAGAACATACGCAAGAAAAGGCGACGTTTCAAAGATGCAACGTCGACGTCGTCCAGCAATATGACTCACTCTCCTGGCACCTTCATCCTTCTCACCGCATCTTCGAAGCTCTTGTTTATATAGGCGTTGTGAACGGAGGGACTTAGA